>PVLA01003303.1:0-219611 GCA_004027455.1 Hydrochoerus hydrochaeris
TCCTAGAGGGAAAGACAGAATGTGCACGAGCCTGTGGATAACGGATTGAAAAATATCATTTGGGGCAGGATTTAACTTCCAGTCGGAGTGTCACACAAGACCACATTTCTAGAAAGAATAACGGTGTTTGTTCAGGTGGAATCGCTGAGCAGCCCTTCAAGTCAAGGTAATGCTATAGAATGGGATGAGAGGAATAAGTTGTGTAAATATCATGGAAAAAGATTCTAGACTGAAGGATGAGTGAGAGTAAAGATTCTTGGGGCGAGCAAAACACTTGGCATGTTTAAGGAGCAGAAAGGCAGTGTGGCATGCAGTGAGTGGTCCACAGCACAGATGATGTGAGAGAAGTCCTCGGGATAGACAGGACTGTACCTCACAGTCTGCGAAGGTGGATAGAGAATCTGGAACTTCACAGCAAGGGGAAGTCAGGCAGAACTGTGAATAGGAGAACTCTGAGCCTGAACTTTTAATTTACCATGTAGTGGGGGCTAGGTCTGTCTTCCATGTAAATAATGAGAGGTTAGAGACCACGAGTGGAACACAGCGAGGGTGAGTGACCACGTCATCCATCTAGTAAGGGCAGGTGGTGACTTAGAAGATGGGGCTCTAAATGGTAGGGGAGAAAAAGACTGGATTTGGATCAACCTGGTGGTGGAGTAGAGAAGGGAGAGCAGGGAAAGCGAGAAGTGAAGAGTGACTGTTTCTGCAGTTTACAGGTCATTTATAGAGATGGAGTGTGCGGAGGAGTTGTGCATTCGGTTTTGGGTAGTGCTGGGGAAACAAGGCAATTTGTTCGGGCCAGGCTGAGTTTGAAATGTTATTAGTCATTCACATGGTGACACCAACTATAAAGTTGGATACTGAAGACTGCAGTTCAGGGAAGGGGCAGTGCTGGACAATGAGGGTTTCTTATCTGCAGAATGGGATGTTTCCAGGAAACTGCATGAGGCTGTCTCAGGGAGTCTGTAAATAGAGAAGACAGGTGAGGAAAGCACTGAAGAGAGTGTAAAAAATAGTACAGAAATATTTTGAACTTTATGCAAAGTAAAAGGAACTGGCTGACACAGCTAAGCTTCTGCTTATGATTTCACTGCACATGATTAAATTTTATATAGTTTATCACATATTTGTTACTTATTTTATAAAGGTATTTGTAGTAAAAGTGTAGGGAGCATAGTTCCAGTATAGAAAAAAAGAGTTTGTAAAAGGCATATTTCCCTTTACAAAAAATTTGTATAGCTCAGTGTACCGTCAATACTTTGAGAAAATATTTAAAATGAAAAGCCAGGGTTTCTACACACCGAATAGTGATTTTTGAGATGAAGAACACATCTCTTATATTTCAAGAATTCTTGGAAATGTGAAATGGAAAGGACTAAGAAGCAGAAGAGACAAGTGAAAAACACACATATGATGAAAATCAAACTTGAGTTGAAATATGAATAATCTCATACAGTTTAACATCATAGCAAGAATGCTATTTCATTTATAGTAAAATACCACTTCAGGGAAAAGAAAAATCTCAGAAACAAAATAGTACTAATATACTAAATAGATATTTATTAGTGCCCTTAGTATAGATGAACTTATTTCCTTAAAAATTATCTTTCTTGAAAGCAAGAGGGTAATAAGAAAATAAGTTGACAGGACTCATCTAAATGACAAAAGGAGAAGCAAGAACGCTACCAGGTAGCATTCTTTGAAATACCTTGTAGATCTCCTTCTTGCGGTCACCTGTCAGTGAGTTTCCAGTGGGGTTGTTGCCATTTGGGATAGTGTAGAGAAATTTGGGAGTGTTTTTGCTAGGGTCCTTGGAATCTTCTGGTTCCCATTTCAAAAGGATTTCTTTGAGGGCCTCAGGGATCATCCCAAACTCATCACTGGGAACATTAATGATGTTGCAGCCCAGTGGTTTCAGCTAAGGAGAACCACAAAGGAAAAAACAAAACAAATAAAACAAAATCAAACCCAAAACAACAACAATAACAGTAACAAAAACAATGAGAACAATAACAAAAGTTCAGGAGTCAGACAGAGATACAAAACATAAGTGCAATTTAAGGAAATACTAACTAGCAATGTTACTATTTGTATCATCAAGCACATAAATATGCCCTGAGCTCCAAGCTCCAGCAGTTGACATTGCTTTTTTTCCCCTTGGAGTACATTCAATGGGAATGATTATAGGTTTTTTTTTTTTTTTGCTTTGTTTGTTTGTTTATTCGAGGAATTGAACCCAAGGTCTTTGCACTGAGCTGTATCCAAAACCTTTTTTCACCTTTTATCTTTTATTTTTCCACAGGGTATCACTAAAGTACCCACGTAGGATTTGAATTTGGTATCCTTATGACTCAGCCTCCCAGAATGCTGGGTTTACAAGTACCCATAGCCATGCCTGCATTATATTCTCTTGCTCCATTTGGCCATATTTTTGTTTGGCAAATAAATTGTGAGCAAAGGGCACATTTGTTCCTTCAAGAAACTTTAAAAGTCCAGCAGGAGTTTTCTAAGTTTGTTTCTCCTTTGCTCTGAGATTGGCCATGTTCTGTGCAGAGGCTGCTTCTGTCACCTTGGGGCTTGGAATGAGGATGCCACAGAACTGAGCAGCAGTGTCCTTGTGGGACTAGCGATACTGGTGTAAGCCACCGAGATACGACAGTCATATACCACATAGTGTCATGCAGCCTCTTTTAACTGAGTTATTCCCATAGTTAGAATTGGAACTGGAGGTGACTTTGGGGACCTGAAGCCATGGGCAATGCTTCACCTCCTGAGCAGTCAGGTGGGTGAGGCTGATGGTTAGTGAGTTCTTCTGAGTTATAACTACTTCTTTGAAGACTCCATCCCACAGTTCTACCAACCCAAGGACATGAAACAAAGAATTTGATTTTTTTGTTACATGGCTGCAGTTAGGTTTTAAGAGAGAGATGCATGAATCAGAGGGTACATTTAACACACATTCCATATATCATTTTTAAGATTCTCTCATTTCTAGATGAAAGCTGCTTTTTTATTATTCAGTTGTCAGATAACTCTAAGGGTGTGGTACTTTATTTTATTTATTATAAGAAAGTTGTTATTTCCCTAAAATGTATACTTACAGCTTGAATGGCTCCTGGATAAACTGGTTCACTTAGGAGGATATTATCTCCAGGATTAATTATCATTTCAAATACCTAGCAAAGAAACATACATTGGCTTGCACAGTATTGTTTCATTGTTAGAATCACATTATTTAGTTTGAACTCACATGACCCAAAGGTATGGGTTAGCAAATTTTTGGTAGAGAGCCCAACAGTAACCATTTAGGGGTTATAGCATCTTTGATTGCTACCACTCATCTCTGCTTCTAGAGTGAGACACTAGTCATAGCCAATATTAAAGTTAATGGGAGAAGCTGAGTTCCAATAATACTTTGTGTACGAATCTAGGTCGGAGTCTGAATGAGACTCTTTCAGTACCAACCTCTGTTCTCAGAAAAGGTATAAAAGAAGATGACTGTCTTGGATCCTAAAATTCATTTATTCATCTTGTTGATTCTTCAAAAATGTTTTAAACATTTACTACCAGTCATGCCCCGGGGGATACTGGAGCTCAAAGATGGACAAAATCAAATGGCATTTATTCCCATGGAGTTACAAATCCTCTGGGAAAGCTAGAAGAACTCAATAGTTACCCAATGAGATATTTAAAAATAGTGGTGAGCACAATGTCAAATGTGGCCCATTGCAGCACCTGGGAATTCATATAAGCCTTTTGAAGGGTGATGAGTTGGAGTTGTGGTTACAATAGGGACATTTTCAGAAACTAGAAGAATTCTGAGAATTGAGTGTGAAGTGAAGGCCAGAGTGAGCAGAGACCATACCAAGGAGGCATTTAGGTGAAGGGTCGTATTATGGTTTAAATAGAGAATGTCCCCCAAACTCTCATGTAGTTAGTCAGAGGCGGGATTTTCAGAAGGTGATGGATCACTGGGTACCGCACTCCAGAGCAGACTCATCCACTAAAGTGTTCCTGGCTGAGTGTGCTGTTAAGTAGGTGGGGCCAGAATAGAAGAGGCGGGTCACTGGAAGCATGAGCTGGAAGGGTATATCTTCCCGTCTGGCTCCTTCCTTTTCTATTTCCTGGCAGCCTTGACATAAACATCTTCCTTCTGCCAGACCCTTCCACCATGCCATTTCCGCTTTACAGCCTGCTGACCATGGCCTTAAACTGTAGGAGCCAAAGTCAGCTGCTCTTCATTTATTCTGTGGCTGTCAGGTATTGAGTTCTATTGATGAGAAAGTGACTCAGATTGAAAGTAAAAGAATTTTAAGAAAGGAATGAGGAGGAGTCACACAATCACATACATTTTGGAAAAATTCTTCTTGTTGAACTACATATGAGCCAGGGCAGGGAGAGAGTATGTGAAAAATATTTGGAAAGTCTGTAGTTTTGGAAATTGCTCCTGTAGTCCTGGAGACAGATAAAAATAGTTGAACAGGTTGGTGGAATTGTAGAGAACTGATAGGTAGTTAGGAAATGAAACCATGCAGCTCCCTTCCAGAAAGATGGTAGAGCAGTAAACAGCAGTAAATCAGCCTGTCTGAGATTCAGAATCCAGATGCTGGATTGTAACAACTTGGGGAAGAAAGAGTGAGTTAGATCCTTATATAAAGCAATATATAAAGAACTCAAAAAATCAGCCACCCCAATTTTAGACCCAATCCAAAAATTGGTATCTGAAATGAACAGATTCTTCTCAGGTGAAGAATTATGAACAGCAAACAAACATCTGAAAAAATGTTCAAAATCACTAGTCATTTAAGAGATGCAATTTAAAACAACACTAAGATTCCACCTCCAGAAAGAATGGCTTCATCAAGACATCAACCAATGATAAATGGTGGGAGGATGGGGGGAAAAGGAAACATTCTTCACTGTTGCTGGAAATGCAAATTGATATAACCATTATGGAAATCAATATGGAGATTTCTCAAACAACTTAAACTAAAGGTTCCATTTGACCCAACTATTTTCCTTCTTGGAGGCTTCCTGAAAGAATTAAAAGCATCATACCTCAGCAATATATTTACACCCATGTTTATAGTTTGTAATAGCTAAATCTTGTAAATAGCCCAAATGCCCATCAACCAGTGAATGAATAAGGAAGATGTGTTTTTTAAAATATATATACACAAAGGAATACTATTAGCCATGAAGAAGGATAAATGAGATTATTTCTAGGTAAATGGATGCACCTTGAAAGCATACACTTAAGTGAAATAAACTGGATAAACATGTAAATACCACATTGTTTCTCTAGTGTGAAACTGTAAATAAGGACAAAAAGGTATAATAAATATTGTGAAAAAATGTTCAAATGGAAAGGAGAACTAGGTGGGGGAGGGAGGTAGGAGGAGGAAAGGAAGGAAGGGAAAAAATGAGAAAATGAAAACTAGAAAGAAATATTTTGTAAATAAGGAGAGGAAGAGGGTGACGGGAGTTAGGGGAATGGGAAAAAAGAATGAAGATATATTATGTACAGGTACAAACTCCCTATGATGAATGTGATATTTATGTATATTGTAAGTATACCAATGAAATTAATTAAATGAAAAACAACAGGACATGATGATGAACTGCAGTGAGGTGAGAAAGTGCTGTCAAGAACTCCTAAACATCTGGCTGTCAAAGTAGATAGATGGAGAAGGAGGTGCCATTTGCTGAAGCACAGAAAAAGTTATCCACATCAGAGTGAAGCTTCACCATTCTGACTCCAAGTCTTTCTTTCTATCATTTTAACAGTTTACATTTCAAAATTATAAATAAGGCAATTTTCAATTGAGATAGAAGTTTTGACTCTTGTTCTCTCACTTGGCCTGTGATACTCAATTTATCTTTCTCTTGTAGAGTTTTTGACATTTTATGAAAAACAGCATGTTTCTCCAGAAAAGTTTCCAATTGACTTAGGTTTGCAGGACATCTTACAACTAAAGAAATCATTTGGGTGGCATGAATTCTTCCAATAGATCAAATAAATTCCTGATTACATGCATTTCCATGTCAATGAGGGAACATATAAACAGCAAATACTCTAAATTAAAAGAGATAGAGCTGTTTCTTATCAAAAAAGATACAGGAAAACACAGAAACCTAAAATAACATGTGTTTTGGAGAATAAAGTGGAAGAAATGATAAAATAGATTCCTGCTAAGGCCCTTGTAATAAGCACATCTATTGTAATGGGTTATTGATTTATTTGACAATGGATATTTTATATCTTCTTTGATATGACTGGTGTAGTAACAGAGAAGGAAACAACTTTTTCTTTGGCAATTGTTTCCCTGAAGGGAAATTTTCAAAGAATCTTGTCTTAAGAAAATAATTTTATTGAACAAGACTTTTAAAATATTAGTCCATGATGTCACAAATACTTCTCTTCAAGCAAACACATGAGGGTAGCTAATCCTTTTACTTTTCCTAATTAAATTTGAAAATCATGGATAAAAATTGTTTTAATTTATAAAAATCTTTACAAGGTATTTTTATTACAGTTCATTATTCTACAATCATTAAAGCCCAATAAAGTAAACCTGATTTTTTTTTTACAACATAGAAGAAAAAGAAGAAAAAGTCCCCTCTCTTGTGCCCAGATGACATCAGCAGCTGAGGGGAGCATGGGTCACTCCTATCCTGGCCTAACTCAGCAACTCACAGGGGCATCAGTGACCCTTTCTACCATCTGTAGTTCCTGGGTGGTCAGGTGGGAGCTTTGGCCATCCTTTCCTCCACCCAGAGAACCTCAGCAGGCTGGCAAGAGTGTAGTGAGTCCCCTCCGCAGAGGACCTCAGTGGGTCAACAGGAGCCTCGCCAAATCCTCCCTGCACAGGGAAGACCTTGGCAAGCCAGCGAGAGCACAGTTGAGTCCTTCTTCCATATGGGGAACCCTATGTGGGCTGGTGAGAGTGCTGGTACATTCTCCTCCCAGAGAAACCCTATGGGGCCTGTGAGACCCCCAGTGACACAGTAGAGTCCAGGCTGGGGTGTACACTATACACAGGTGGGTCTGGTGGCTTGGGGCATCCTGATGCCACAGTACCAATATGAGCTAAG
This sequence comes from Hydrochoerus hydrochaeris, assembly GCA_004027455.1. Lineage (NCBI taxonomy): Eukaryota > Metazoa > Chordata > Mammalia > Rodentia > Hydrochaeridae > Hydrochoerus > Hydrochoerus hydrochaeris. The sequence continues at coordinate 7,096 of PVLA01003303.1, forward strand.
GCTGGTTCACATCAATACTCCTAGGTGAGTCAACCTAGGAAGACTGTAGGACTCACCCAACAGGTCCTGCAGGAGGAATTCAGGTGACCAGTCTCTTCCCTACACTGTAGGACCCAGCAACTGGGTGAATGTCAGCTCCACAGTAGGAGCCTAAGACACACACAACCAACAGTCCAGACTAGCTGAGATTGAAAACACCAACATATTAACCCAAGAGGTGAAAGGAAAAAGCAAAACGCAATCTCAAATGCTCAGCCCATCTAGAACAAGCACAGGAGACATCAGTGAAATTTCTGAAAAGATAGTAAGTGAAATAAACAAATCCATGGGGCTATAGAGGAAATCAAATTAGAAATAATCTCTCAGATAAAAAAGAAATGACTACCACATTTTCAACTAGGAAGAGCTTATCAGGAAATAGTCCCGTCATAAGTCAAATAACACCTGTATATGCTATAGATCTAAAAAAATACAGCTGAGCACAGGATAAAATGTAAGAAGTGGTAAGCAGAGATTCTATCCATAGGCATGTGAAGGAATCATGTTTTCATCTCAGGGGTATAAGGGTATGCTCTTTAAAGAATCTAAAAATTATACTGAAATCATAGCTATAGATAGAAAAAAACTGTTGACTTGAATCTTTGTGGCAAATGAAATTATCAGTGTTACAAAGCTTCTTGTAGAACCTTGAGGCTCTCATATCAGAAATCCTAGTTTAGTGATTCACAACTCCAGGGCATTAAACAAGGGCTGTATATTTAAGCAACATCAGGGTGGTAAATGCAGTAAAGAGCACATAATTTTTAAAGTCTGTATTTTCATAAGAAGAGAAACCAGAGGGAAACATCAATAGTTTAAGGTATTTCTACTCATCGTGTATGTGAAGTTAAAACTCCCATGTATATCTTGCTCCTATTAGGCCCCCTCCAAACCTGTAATTTGTCTTTGGTTTTCCTGTTTATAATTTCATGTGAAGACAAGAAAGACTACCACTAATTTTCAAAATACAATTCTCCTGTGGTTAACTGAGACGATTTCATTTAGAAACATATTTCATTCCACACCTTGGGGCTACCTTTTCCTTTCAGTCTTACCTTACAAACACCATCTTGGCAGCCTGATGTTACACAAAGATCCATTTGTCCTTGATTAGGTGCATAATGGATGGTGGGAGGATTATGAAATTTTATTTGGAACTGTTTTAGCCAGGACACAAGCTCTGGAATTCTAAAACCACAGGATGTATTTTTAAACTGAGTAGTAATACTCATCTTAACAGTACACAGGAAGTAAATGATAGCTTTGTATCAAACCCATTACATATTCAATTTAAAACTTTCAAATACTTTTTGGCAATATCAATAATCCCATTTAAAAGTTAAGGCAACAGGCTTAGAGGTTAGGAAATTCATATAAATTCAATTATCTGGAAATTAACACAAAATCATTCATTAATCAGTGAACTGAGATTTGAATCTACATCCTTCTTGTTTCAAAACCTGAATTTCTAATTTCTATCTGTTACACTGGAGCATTCACCGTATAATACATTCCTTGCTTTCCTTAGAGAGATTTCTATAGGATGCTTTAATAGGTTTTTTGTACCATGGAAAGAAATCCCTAATTATGGGTAATTTATAATTTCTATATGTTGGGAACCACAAATTCACAGTGACTGGTTTTGTGTATTTCCCTATGGATAAAAGGAAGAACTGGGATTATTAGTACCACTCATCTGAGATTTCCCATTGACTCTTCTAAGCATAATATCATCTATGCCTTCTTAAATCATCTGAGGATTATGTTTAAGGCAAGATACTTCTAAACATAAAATCATTTACGCCTTCTTAAATCATCATGAGATTATACTAGCATCAAGATACTTCAAACGTAAGATTATCTATGCCCATTGGAGTTGCGGTCTTCGGATGAATTGGAATCCTTTGCTAGTTCCACCTACCACTATACAAACCAAATAAATAGTGGCTGTTTTGGGCATGGAGGGAGTCGGTCCAGGGACACTGACTTCCCAGCCATTGTTGGGATATGATACGTGTCTCATGTCTCTGTTTTTTATTTTTCTCCTGACATTCTTGAAACTAACCATTGGGACTCTTAGTTGAGTTCTTGATATTGACAATTAGGATGGCCAGGTTCCCAATATATATTTCAATGTACTCTTCAATCACATAACAAAAGCTTTAATAAAATATAATTGGTAGATGTCGTAGACTCTATTATCATTTGAAAACCAGCTAAAGAAAGTTTTAAGGCATGTTTCAGCTTACCTTTAACAAGTTAGACATTTGAATCTGTGCCATGTATTGGCATAATTGCTTGCTTAAAAGAGGCCATAATTACAGTATTAGAAAATTACCTGGAGAATTAAAATTACTCTCCCTGCATCACCCATTTCTTCCTTTCTTTCAATGTTTCTTTACCTACCATTTATTCAGTTTTCACACTCAGCTCAAGTGCTAATTCCAGAAGATTCTCTGGCTGTCCTACTCATTTCAGTTTGGAAAGCAGTTATCAAGAGGCATTAAATATTTCATATTCCTTTTACTCTTAATTAGTGTTTGAAAACTTTTCTGCAACTTTCCTGGCTGTCAAAAAAGACTCAAGCTACTTTATCGGTGGGACATGAAAATGAACCAGTGGGATTATATCATCTATTGAAAACTCACCCACCAGTTGTAGTATACTGAAGAGCTGTCTTCATGATCTCTCCTTCCATTTGGATGGTATTTCCATTTTCTAAAGTGATAACAGCACTCTTAAAGGGGAAGGTGTCTGGATTCGGAGATCCAGGAGCCAAAGAGATGAAAGATTTTGGTGACTTGTGTAGGACTTCAACTATGATAAACACAAAAAAGAAATACATTTATTGAAGAGGAAGAAACAGACAGTTCACTATGGTTAACTATGAAACACGATAATTTCTAGTGACAGAATGTGCTGTGGTGTGAATGTTTGCAACCCCTCTTCATATGCTGGAACCTAATACCCCACGTGACAGTAAAAGGAGTTGGGAGTCTTAGAAGGGCGATTAGGTCACAGAGACTCTACCTGCTTGAATGGGATCACTGATTTTTAAAAAAAGTTCTGAGGGAGTGCTCTTGTTCCTTTCTGCCAACAGAGGATCCCAGTTACCTCCTTTTGATAAAGTACATAGGGCACGGCAAAGCTGGCAGGGAAATGAGCTGGACCTGTCAATTCAAGGTCTCAGGATGGCATAGGACCCGTATGTGGAACTTCTCACAGGGTCCCACCAGATGTGGATAACATAAAAGAAGAGTAGACACTACCAGGAGTGCTTTCCTGGGTTCCCACAATAGCCCACCCTGGGTTTCCCAGATGCAGTGCGTACTTTTCTTCTTGCATCTATCTTTCTTTTTCTCTTGTTCAGCCCCAGTTTGATCTGCAGTTTTTCTGATAATCATCTCTCGTTTTTCAAATAAACTTTGGCAACCTTTTTGGCTTGCCTGATCCCATTTTCTTGTTCAAGGCAAGAAGGACCAGGAATACTTATGAAGCCATTTCTAAATTTCTAAACTACCCAGTAACACTGCCATCATGTGAGGACACAGCCATCCATGTGAATGGCCCTCACCTCAACATGGAACCAGTCCTTACCCAACCTCAAGGCCAACACCTTGATGCTGGGTTTTCCAGGGTCCAGAGTTGTACCAAATAATTTCCTTTTATTTACCAGTTTATGGTGTTTTGGTTTAGCTGCCCACATGGTCTAAGATAGAACACTAGTCTAAAACAAGAATAGAGTAACTTTCTGGGCCTCCCTCCTCACTGGTGCGCAGACTGAAGCAGGAGGAAGTCCACGGGAAAGGCAGAGGGGCCAGGAATAAACAAAGGGCCACAGTAAAGGAGGATCTTCCTGCAGTTACTCAGGCTTGCTGTGAGATTCTTGGCTCAGCCCTGCTCTCCCATGTATAAGCCCACTCACCCGCAGGCCTCCGCACACTGCACCTGCCCCATCTGTCCTGCCAAGAAGGGCCTCTTCCACAGCCTCCCTTCCAGGAGGCGCCCCTGACAGGCAGGACAGGCAGGCTGAGCCTCTGGGCTGCTACCTCTCCACACTGTTGCAAATGCCCTGTGGCTGGCCTTCCCTTCCAGCTGCCTTTTCTGAGAACAAAGGCTCTGCCTGCCTGGGCGCTGCTCACAGAGCCTGGTGCCCAGTGAGCTCCCCCGGTGCACGAGTGGACGCAACCCACGGTGACCCGGAAGGCTCCACCCGGGAAGGAGAGGCACTGGCTCGCATCTCACCCTTGCTTCGGATGGGAGAAGGTTTTCTGGCTGCGCTGGTCGCAGTAATGAACCGTGCGTAATTCATGTCTCTGAGAGTCCTGCACCAAGCTCTTTCTTAAATTGCTCAGGGCTAGGGAAAAAACAAAAAAACAAAACCATAACGCAGAAACCAGTCAACCTCGTCAAGCAGAGCCTCACAAATTCTTGCTCGCAACGCCAGCAGTTGGTGTCCCCCGAAAAGTCCCAGTCCCGTGTCCCGAGCATCCCTGGTGGGCGGCAGGGGCAAAGTCCACCCGGGATGGGAGAGGCGGTGTTCCTGGGCCAGCCTGTTCTTCTCGGGTATTGCTGACCTCCGGCCTAAGGTCACGGCTAGGAGAACTTCCAGGCCCCGGTCGGTCAGTGCCTGAATCCCGTCAAAGCCCGCAGGACTGCAGGCTTCAAGGCGGGATGTCTGCAACTCTGCTTCCTGCTGGCTGAGACTCTGGCCTTGGAGTTTGCCTAGGGGCTGTGGCAGGAACCCAGAGTTTTTCTGTGATCCTAGCCCTCGAGTACCATCTGGTGGTCGTTTCGGTCCATTGCAGCTGGCTCTGTGAGCGGGGCCCAGCCTGGCGCTGTACCTGGCCCACTCTGGGGCTCTGGCTGTGGACTGAGCATTCTGCCTTCTCAGGCCATCGCTCTGCTAACTTCTCACTTTCCTTAGTAAATCGACCGGCGCTATCCCGGCGAGTCACCACGGCTCCCAAAAGAGTCCCCAAAACACGTTCTTTAAGAACCTGAACTTATTAGAAGAAAGGTGGAGTGTTAAATTTTCTAGAAATCTCTCAGCGCAGCTCAGTTTTAGGGTCTCCTCTCCCTGTGAGTTTCTATGTAAGCATTAGCTCGGAACTGCGTTGCAATGGATGGGAACAAGAAAATGACGGAAGTGTGAGTTCATGAATCACCTGGTTCTTTCCATATACAAAAGAAATGTTTCTTAAGTTGACAGAGTTTGGAGGGGAAGGAATCCTGTGAATAACCCTCACAGCTCACTGGAAAGATGAGGTCCATCACCCAGACAGTGAGGAGCCTCATTCAAGAGCAGTTGTTCTGTTACAGAAAATGCTCCCCTCACCCCCGCCAGTGTACTTCAGTTTCTTAGTTGCCCAGGTAATAAATAGTTCCTGTTCCACTTCCGGTTGCTCCTGTCTCTTAGAAGTGGCTGGTCAGTACGATGCAAGGCTGGTCACTAGGATGCTTATTGTATAAACCAATCCCCCATTGACGAGCCATTCTACCTCGGCACTTCCTGCTTGCTTATCTCATGTAAGCTCTTGGCTACCAGAGATCAGGGCCTGATATTCTGAAAATGATCCTGATGTTTGCCCACCAACATAAATAAATCTGCCTCTGAATCCTGGGTGTCATCTTGGTGTTTCTGCTTGTGGTTGCAGTTCAGTTGGGATGGCTAATTGACTCCGGTGTAAAATAAAATTCAGTTAAGTTCCAGTTCTGCTTTTATACACTTGATCTCTGGAGTGAATATTGGCAACTACATGTGAGTGTCTTGGGTGCTAGAGGATCTAGCAGGTATCAGTGGGAGGCTGTGGAGATTACTTGGCTTCAAAACTAACCCAGAGTCACCTTGTTGTACACTGATGGCTTAGCACTCGATCAGCCCCTTCTAACGCGTAGCCTATCACAGCAAATACCCTGAGTCTTCACAAAACTAAAACTAAAGAGATTTAAGATTGGTCAACCATAAGGTGCTGGCTCTCAATCTTTCAACATCTTAATGGATCTCCTAATAGGGCTGTCCTGGAATTAGATAGGTCAGATGGTTTGGGGTGCTGTTGCTAGTAGTAAGTTGGGTGATGATTCAGGTCAGTAGGGAGGCAGAGAATGAACCCATCAGGTATTATTTACTAGGATTCTGGGACACTGAAGTTTGGGACTAGAAAGGGAAATGCATGACACAGCCAGAGGTAGATGACATGGTAGTGGGAAAGGGTTAAGAAGAGTTAAATGGGAAAGAGCTTACCAGTCAATTAGAAGCTGCCAAGGTGAATATAAAATTGATTGGCAGAGAGGGTGACTTTGGATTTGTTTTTTGTCAGGAGCAGCAGGAGAGTTCTCTTGCAGGAGGGAGATGCATGAGTGAGTCCACAGCTCAGTGCTGCCTCCTTTTAAAGACTGCCTGGCTAGGGACTGCCCAAGGATAGAACTAGAGGGGCAGGTCTTGTCTCCAAACATGCACTGAATCCTTACTCTGTGCTAGGAGCTGTCATGGATGAAAATGATAAGTGAGACAAGCCACTGCTCTGGAAGAGCAGCAGTTTCATACAGTGCAGTTCCACAGAGGAGATGCAAGCTGCTAAGGCCAGCAGAGGGAGGTGTTAGTTATTTTTAATGCATGGAAGTACTCAGTCATGTTAGAAACAAGTTTCTTTTCCTCTCATGTTTCTTTGAGAATTTTGTTTATGGTCACGGTCTAACAGTGTCACCCACCCACAGTATAATCATCATGTTCCACTACTTTCTCTTATGGATGACCCCTGGGGAGACTTGTTCCTCATTTGATAGATTTATCATTGAGCATTTTCCATAATCTGAGAGAATCAAGGTTTCAAACACAGAGTTTGTTCAGGGAAATTTTGCTCAGTTTCTTAATTTGCATACTTTGGGGCTAAAAGTTTGAGATAATTTTGGATGCTGAATAGAGATGGAAAGATGTGTTTTTACTGGAAGAATGGAGTGAGGAAGTATATTGCATATTGTTACGTGGCAGACTCTCCCCAAATTTAGCTGCTGACTTAGTCTGCTTAGGGCAGCTGTGATAAAATACTGTGGTCTCCTGGTATGATTGTCCTTTATCTTCCCACAGTTCTGGAGACCACCAGTCCAAAATGAAGGGATTGGCAGCCTTGCTTTTTTCTGAAGCTTGAAGAAAGCTATCTTTTGTGTGTTCACCAGGTGTTTTCCCTAGATACCTGCACCCCTGGTATTTCTTTCTTTACTTTTAAGGACAACTGTTATATCAGATTAAGCTCTTACACTTTCAACCTCAGTTAACCTAGATTACCTCTTTAAAGTCCTTACTTCCAAATACTGTCATGTTGAGGATTAGAGCTTAATAAAGTTTCTGACACCAAGTTGAAGTCCTGTTTGTCAGGCATAGATACAATTAGGGCCAGAAGGTTATGAAGGAGAATTCATACTTGTCAAAAATAAGCACTGTATCAGAGACTGTCTAAAATCCCCACCAGAAGTTTCTGGTTTTACACATTGCTTCTGTACATAAAATTTTGTAACAATGTTTGTATTTAACATGCTTAAGATCACACCTATTCAGCTAAGGTGTTCAGGAGAGAACACACTTGTCCAGCAATGCATTTCCATCCATAAATGTCACCAGTTCTTGCCTTTGGTCTGCAAGACAATTCTCACAGCATCTAAGCATTTATGTCAATTTCTCTTTTTGCAAATAAAATCTTCCCTTACAATGTCTTCTTGGTGTGCACCTGTGGGTCACTGTCATGTGCATCCTGGACTACATCATTTTATGCTTACTCTCAAATAAAATTTTCATACTTGGGGATATCTTTTCTCTGTTGTCTCTTTCCAGCATCTGTTATAGTTTCTGTCTAAATGTCCTCCCAAAGCCTAACACAGTCATAGGAATTTTTGGCTGACGCTAGAGCATATGATTGATTTGTAGTACAATGCTGGGAATAAGGGTGCTGGCATTATAGCTGAGTAACTGCTGGAACAGTTCATTGGTTAGATTGGCACCAGCCTAATCTCAGTAAACTGGATACAATATAAGGAACAGAAAGAGGCTCTTCTCATGCTGCCTTGGTGATTTTGCTGCCTTTTGCCAACATGAACAGTTGCCTCTTTGCCACGTGCCACTCTACCTTGGAGCCAGCCAATTATGGACTGAAATCTCTACAAACTGTGAGCTAAATAAACATTTTATCCTTTAACTGAGAGTTGGTTATTTTGTCCCAGCAATGAGAAAATAACTAAGACAGCATTTGTATGTATTTTAGTAGATGGGACATAGTTCAGTATGTAAAAGAAGCTAACATAGCAAATATTTATCTCATAATTCCTCTGGGGCAGTAATATAGGAACTGTTTAGCTGGTGGTTGATGTCCAGCTTTTAAGAAATTGCTGTCAAGATACTGGTTGCAGCTGTAACCAGCTAAAAGCTTGTCTAGAACAGGAAAAAGTGCTTCCAAAGTGACTTATTCACATTATGTATTAGCTTCCTACAGCTGATGTGACTAAGTACACAAAACCAAGTGCCTTAGCATAACAAATGTTTATTGTTTCACATTTCAGGGAACTAGAAGCAGAAGACAGAGGTAAAAGCAGGTTTGGTTCTTTTCAAAACTGTGAAAAAGTATGTACTTCATGCTACTTTCTTATGTTTCAGTAGTTTGCTTACACTCCAGTGTTTGTTGGCTTGTAGTTGATCTTTGATTTCCACTTTCATCTTCACATGTTGTTCTTTTTATGTATATGTTTGTGTCCAATTTCCCTTCCTTATATGAACATCAGTCTACTGGATCAGGGCTCACCTTATGTGACTATTTTACATGATTACTACTGCACAATGTAGTCTTGAAATAAGGCCCCATTCTGTGATCATAGGAATTAGGTCTCCAATTTATCTTTTTTTGAAAAGATAGAATTTTACCTGTAGTGTGTGACTGTAGGCAGAGGATCTTTTACTGGCTTCTGGTAGGAGGCGTCAGTTCCTTTCGTGTGATTCTATTCATAGGTTTGCTTGAGTGCCTCCATGATATGGATTTATTATCTTCACAGCCAGTGGCTTAAGAGAAACAAGAGAAACGCTCAATATCTTTTATCACCTACTGTCTCATATTACCACTTTTTTGCCACATTATATTCATTAGAAATGAGTTGCCAAGTCTTGTCTATGCTCAAAGTAATCAGGCTCTACTTTTTGAATGAGGGAAAACCATATGATTTGGGAAGATATTTTAAAAACTAACACTGAAGAGACTCAGAGTTAGGTCAAAAAAGGCAGAAATACTTTTCAGGGTAGTGAATGAGATTAAGGTTGGTATAAAGTGACAGCAGTGTTACTTGGTATTAATGCTAGAGACAAGCAGTAAAACAAGAAAGGAGGAACTGAGTAGTGCACAAATGAAGACAGTTATCAGTGACACTGAACCGAATAAAAGTTACTGTATATAAAAAAATAGAATTAGGGAGGGAAAATTGTTATAGATCAAGGCTATTTTTCTAACTTCGAATATTGTAGTTTTCAGTTTTATGCTTTCCATTTGATCCTTTATAAAGTTTCCATTTATCTCTTGAGCTTTATCATCTTTTCATACTGTTAGTGTGTTTTGCAGGCTAATTATAGCAGTTGGCGTAACATAGTCATAGTAGTTGCTTTCAAGTCCTTTCCTACTTATTCAAACATCTGTCCTCCTTTCATTTTTCTCCTTTCCTTTCCTTTCCTTTCCTTTCCTTTCCTTTCCTTTCCTTTCCTTTCCTTTCCTTTCCTTTCCTTTCCTTTCCTTTCCTTTCCTTTCCTTCCTTCTTTTATCTTTTTTCTTCCCCTTCACACTAAGTCTTATTTTACCTGGTTCTTTGCATGCTGAGTAATTTCGAACTTATCATGATACTGCAGTTGCTATGATGCAGAGGCAGCGATTCTTTTGTATTCTTCCAAAAAGTGTTGAAGATTTTGTTTTAACTAGATCACAATCAAAGTGCAATTTCTGTCTCTTTCAGGTAAGCGCAAGACTCAGGCAGTTTTATCTTTAGCTGGGCTGCTTTGGATCTTCTGCATGCTTGGGTTAAAGATCAGTCAGAATGTTAGGCAGTGTTTAACCATGGAATCTGTGATGTCTTCTCTTACCTTTTTTTCCTTTTTGAAACATCTTTTTTCATTTCTCCTCCTGGAAAATTTCCCCGCCATTTCCCTGTGAGGTTGCCGTGTTTTCTTTCTTTTTCTTTCTTTCTTTTTTCTGTCAGCCAAAGATTGGCTGTTTTCTCTCACTAAAGTGTTGATTTTGGTTTATTCTCATGCTGGAAACTGTGAAAATGAGACTCTCCATCAAGTCTCCTGCATTCCTTACCTAATTTGTGGGCTTCTGTCCCATTTCCAGAGCCTTCAATTTTTCCTCCTTTTGTTTCCTACTCTCCTTTTCTTCCTTCTTTCTATTTTTTATTCTTGTACTTTGTGCATAGCTAACATGTGTTATCTGCATGTGGCTTGGATCCAGTAGGAGCAAGTTTTAGTTGTCTGTGAAGTAGAAACTTATGAGTGTGGCATTTTAAGAATGGCAAGAGGAGTGTAGTATAGTGAGTAATTATGGCTTTGGAATCAGGCTTCCTGGTTTCAAATCTTAGCTTTATCATCTATGTGCTGTGTGTACTTCGGCAAATTAATTAACCTTTTTACATCTAATCACTTGTACAGGACAAAAATTTTACCCATATCTAAGGTTATTATAAGTACTAAATGTGTAAAAATGTACCTTATATTGTTAGATACAATAAGTGCTTCATGATTGTTAGATGTTATCATTATTATGAGTAATATTAACAATATTAAAGAAAGGATGACCCAGAATTTTGGGGAAAATCTTACTAAGAAGAATTTCTCTCAAGCTTAAGGGATATAAATCAACTTAGTTGAAAACAATCATTGAATGTTTAACAAATGTAAACTGTGGAGTGAATTTATGAAGACAAGTAAACATCACTATAGCATTCTTGATGAGCAAGTTTATGGTGGATGCATTCAGATTATGAGAAAAATGAGAAAAGTGTAAGGAACAATGCATGGTACATGTGTATAATAGAGACACTGGGATGATTAATTGAAAGGGCACATTTGTTTCTCACTGAACACATGTGTCTGTTTATAACCTGAGACAGAACTAAGTTTTAGAGAATCAACTTGACTAGGGAAAATTCCATGGATAAGACCTAATAAAGAGAAGTATACAGCAGTTGTAATAGAAACTCTAAAAAGTAAAAGGAATTTATGATATCTTGATCACTTATTTTTCTTTTTTTGCAAAAAGAAGTATTCAGATGACAACTGAAAGAAGATTAGCAATCAGCAGAAAAATATTATTTCTTTTGGAGAGTTAAACCCCTCAAGGTAAGAACTTATTTGGCAATATTTATTTTCTGTTTTCTGTAAGCCAGCATTTTATAGACACTGAACTGAACAGAAGAGCATACAGTGCTTTGATAATATATAATGCTATAAAGATGTAGTCCTAAGGGTGCAAGGAATCTGGTCTCCAGATTATGTGTTGGTCAACTTTCCTGCTGTGGGGGCAAAATACTTGAGTCTACAGATAAAAGAAGGAAAGGTATATTTTAGCTTAATTTCAGAGGTTCCAATCTGTGATGAGCTGGCTTCTAGGCAAAACATCATGGCAGAAAAGCATGGTGGAACTCAACTCATAGCATACAAGAAGTAGAGAAAAGGAACAGAGCACAGAGAGGAAGAAGTAACATACCAGATATAATTCCAAGACTGCATCTCTATGGTCCACTGAGGAACACCTAGATGCATAGTTATGGTTTAGCCATCTCTCAAGCCAATCAAGTTGACAATGAAGATTGTCACAGAGGTCATGGTGCTTCCACTGTGACGTAAAAGTTGAATGGAAGAGAAGATGAGAGAGAGAGAGAGAGAGCACTTCTAACAGTATCATCAAAATGTGGAGGGCTTTCCTGGATGAATGAAGCATGGGACAGTATACAAAAAGAAATGAAAGAGACTAGTCAGTGAAGATATGAGTGGAAGAATTGAAGCAAGGTGACATCCAGAAGTCAAATCATGGTTCTTATAGGGCCATGGTCTATGTTTTGCTTCTCATCCCAAGAGTAAGAGAAATAGTTGAAGACTTTGATTTGAGGGCTGGAAGTAGGGATAGAGGTGGTGTGGGAAATGAGTATCAGAAGAGGCATCATACTAAGCTTTGCTTTTTTTCTTCCACGTGCAGAATTGATTAATGGAGGGAGATCAGTTGGGAGTCTGTCATAGTAATAAAGATGAGAGTTGACATTGTTTTGGGCTGAGATTTGGTTATGAAGGTAAAGATGGAGATAAATGAACATGTTGAGAATTAGAAAGGTGAGGAGAGTGACATGTGCCCGAATTCCAGAATTCTGGGAGACTGAGGCAAAAGAATGGCAAGTTCTTACCCAGGTAAACCAATTTAGGGAGATGTATGTCAAAATCCCAAATTGGAGAGGAGGAGGAGGTGGAAGAGGAGAAAGAAGATGAGAAGGAGGAGGAGGAAAAGGAGGAAAGGAGAAGATTGGAGAAGAAAAGGTATCCAGATATAATACACACAGGTACAAATTTCCTTGATGGATATGATCATTGAGTTTATCTAAAGTGTACCGATCAAATTAATTAAAAACCTTACGTAGAGGCACTCAGCCCCCCCATGAAATAAAATGCCCCCTCAAAAAGGAATAGAAAAGAAGAAAAAGGAAACAAAAAGAAAAAAGAGTCAAAAGAGATCATCTTGCTTGATGGGTTGGAAAAGGAGAAGCTCAAAGGAAGTGACAAAAGTGGCTTCTGGTTGGTGGAGCTGGGTGGCAGGTGGCACGGTTTGCTTGGTAAATAGTCCTGGGAATGGGTTTAGATTTGGGTGATGTGATTAGGAATACAGAGGATTAGCAGTGCTCCTGTTAGTTCTATATAGATCAGGATACCAGGGTAAAGAATGGTGTGCACGGTTAGCACAAATGCATTGAATGAATTGGGTAAAAATGTGGTACAGGATTTTCCTTAGTTTATATTGTAGGTTGTTGGTAGTCATAGGATGGCGGCAGGAAAAATGAGAAAGGAAATCTGACCATATGTTCTTTCAGAGCAGAATTTCTCTTCTAAGATACCAGCAAACTTTAGTGATTGTGAGTAACACAATCACTGTTATTGTATTTAGAGCCCCAAATCCAACACAATGATTGATTAAAAAAAAAAAAAGGGAAACAGAGCATTGCTGTCCTCAGGTCGAAGAACAGTGCTTTCATTTCTCTTGTTACTTCCAGTCTTTGAACACTCTATAGATGATGATTTCCTTTCACCAAACCATTGAGTTATAAGCCCCCCATTGACATGGCCAGAGTATATGCGTAAGTGTTTAGCCTCAAGACTTGGCTTGAATCATGAGATGAGATGAGGTGGTAATGATTAATGAACACACTTAGAGTGGAAAGAGTTTCTAAGTTTTGGAGTTAGAGCAGGTAAAAATACACATGTAGTGTCAGATTTTTTTCCATAACATGAAATGAGGGTGGAGATGATGGCAATAGTGGATATGGAGGAAGCAAATAGAACTGAAAGTTCCTCAATGACTATAATGAAGATCTGTGGTAAATTGATGAGACCAGGAGAAATCAAGGATGAGTCAGTATGTTAGTTTCCCAGATCTGCCCTAACGAATATACGCACACTGGGTGGCTCAAAACAACTCAAACGTATTCTCATAATTCTGGAGGCTGGAAGTCTGAAGTGAAGATGTCATCTCAGCCATGCTGCTTTTCCAGGTTTTAGGAGAGAATCTCTTCTTGCTCTTCCTAGCTTCATGTGGTTGCTTATGATCCTTGGGATTGTTTGATTTGTAGCTATTGTGCTCTTATTTCTGTCCCTGATTGTACATGGCCAGCTTCCTTTGTGTATCTGTGTCTCCCACTAATTATTGTATTTAGAGCTCCCAATCCAATATGACTTTATCATAACTTGGTTACATTGGCAAAGACCCTGTTTATAAACAAGGTAACTGTCAAAAGTTCCGTACTTGCACAGATTTTGGAGGGCCACTTTTCAATTCGCTACATCACCTGCTTAAACAGGCCTCAAGTAAAATACTCTGTGGAATTAAAAAAAATAACCAAAAAGTTTTCTGTGAGAGAAGCAGCAAAGGAAGGGCATATTTTGAGAAGGACCGAATGCTGTGAAGTAGATGAATCTTGGTCTCTAACCTCAGAATTCTAGGGTCATATATCCCAATGCCACTCGACCCTCAACTGGCATGCTTTTCAGAAGTTTCAAAGTCTACCATGAGTGACAATATTTTTCCTAAATCTGCTTTTCCTCCTGGTGTTTCTACCAATGCAGCACATGGCATTCTTGTGTGGCCAATTATTTAATTCAGAACATTCTGACAAGATTCTTCCCTAACATATACAAAATGAACATCTCTGATTAAAATCCAAAATCCAAAAACATTTTGAGCATCAATGTGATACCTGAAGTAAAAAAATTTACAACTGATCTCTTGTTATGGATCACAGTCAGAACTTAAGTACATTAAAAGTGTAGAGAGTTCAGGCCATAGGTATTTATATATATGGTGCACATGAAGCATAAGTAAATTGTTTTGTTTGGATTTAGATCCAATTCTTAGGATAGCTCACTATGTACATGCAAGTAACCCCAAATAGGAGAAGTACCTAGTCAGAGTGTGTGTGATACTAGTGACCAAGCACATGTGCAACAGTGAAGGGAGCTGTGAGGTGGTTTCTAAAGACCCACCCTCACACTGTATCAGAGCTGTGCTAACCGTGAATTTCTTCATGAAGGTGGAGTCCTGGGACCTAATCACCTCTTCAAGATCCCACCATCTCTCCACACTATTACGAATGAGGGCACTGATTCCATTCATGATGGCTCTACCTTCATGACCTAAGCACCTCTCAAAGGCTTCACCTCTTAATGCTGTAGAACGCAAGATTAAATTTCAATGTATGAATTCTAGGGAGACACAAATATTCAGACCATGTCAAGGGAGTTTAGAAAATACAGATTGCCAAGCATTCTCCCTTTGCACCACTGACTCATAAAGTATTTCTGACCCTGCCTCTCCTTCCAAATGTGTAGGTGAGCAGCAGAGGCCAGCCATCTAATTTTCCTAAAGTTCACCAATGATTACAATGCTAGTGATCTTTAGGATGTTCTCTGAGAAAAACCTCTTCAGGGGATATCTAAATAATCACTACCAAGACACAGATCCTTGCATTGCCTGGTTCCTGTTCAAAATTAAAACCTTCTGGTTTTATTTATACTCACTATTATTCCTATCACTTCAATGCTTTTTGATTAAACATTCACTTTTCCTCTCTCCTAAATCTTTGGACACATTCCAAGCCATGGTTAAATATTATAGGCCTTTAAAAAGTCACCATATCTCTCATCTTTACCTAACTATGACTTTACTTAAACTTAGATCTCAACAAAAATATTAGTTTCCCTGTAGCTTTCTCAGGTTAAAAACTTTCATCTTCTTCCCCCTACTGCATCAGGTACCTCACAATTTGAAAATAATGTTGGAATCTTCCTTTTTCCTGGACCACATCTACACTATTACTCCTATATTTCCTGCTTTCTGAGATTCATGCTATTTGTCTCTGGACTCACTGAGTGCTCTACTGTGCTCTGTGTTCACCTTTTTGCCTTCTTCATTGCCACCCAGTTCGCACCCAGACATTCACACCCAGTTCAGAGTACTGCTTCAATGCCAGGTTCCAGTATCATTCTGAACAACTTTACTGTCCAAGTGCATGCATCGTGTAGCTCTGTGTCTTCTCCCTTTCTTGACTTCATCTCTATCACTTTACTCTACCTCTACATCCTGAACTTTGTGGTCACCTGGAAGCACTCTATCTCTCACATCAGTATTTAAAACATTTTAATCTCTGTCCATATCCTCTATCTTTCTAGCTCACTTATGACTCTTACTATACACACTCTTCAACTTCCAGGGTACCTCCAGGCTGTGGAGCCCTCTACTTTATCTATCATCTGCTTCATTTGGTCATGTCCTTCTTTATTCTTCTTAGATTCAATCTTAAATTCTTCATAGACCCCTCATATGAAAAAACTCTAATGATAGGTACAAACTACTATGACTTATACTTCGTTTCTCTACTCTTAGCAATATTGGTAAAGACAAACTTGATCTTGTTCTTAAAGTAAACAATCCTTGAGTGACAGCAACAAAATACATGAGCACCTGTAATGAATCTTTAGAAAGAGCACATAGAAGTCAGTGGAAACTAGCTTCTAGAGTATGCAATAAGAAGATAGGATAAAAGTTTGGTTCTGAGGCTGTAAAGTTTGGTACAGAGATCTGGCTTGGAGATTTTGGAAAAGAAAATATATATCAGATCTATTCAGAGTGGCCTCTGGAAAACAGAGTGAGAATACTCCATCTGATAACCTTAGCCAATGATTGAGTGAGGCAGTGTGAAAACCCCAGTAAGAAGTGTATTTACCTTAATCTGTTATTGCAGCATAGTTCATAAACATGCTAGAGACTATGATCAAGTATCTAAATGCATACCCAGTATCTTGATGGATTTGGAATAGATCTGGAACAAAATATTCCCGAGTCCTATTAGGATTGTTGTAGGGCAGGCCACCACATTTACTTCCATTCCCCTGGGACCACTTGGCTCCTGATGGAAGATATGGCAGAGATAGAGGGAATTTGGATTTTACTAGTCAGAGATTTACAGAGATTGCAGGTTGACATCTGTGCCTCAAGAAGTACAAATGACTTTGGGTGACAAAGCCTAACTTTGCATGTGTGAACATTAACTGATACTGTCTCAAATGAGCAGTAGAGGCCAGTGAAGAGGCGGGCATTACTCTTGTCCTAGGTGTAGTAACCATATCTTTTTGTTTTCTGTGTTCTAATGCTTTGACATCTTGGATCCTTGCTGATCCTCCTTCCAGGGCTACTCAGTTCCTACAGATAGTGTATGATTCACCCAGAAACATACCTTCCACCCAATACAGAGCCCACATTCCCAGCCACTCTTTTATTGAGCTTTTATGCTCTAGGCTGCTGTCTATCTCCCTAATCACACCAGGTCCACGTGCCAGACCACTAGGGACAGATCCTGTGCTCACATCTAATTATTCAAACTGGCCAATGCTAAAGTTACCCAGCATCACCTGTTCCTTCCAGTGGTAACTAATAAAATAAAGGCACTTAGTCCTGTATGTTATGTTTTCCTGAATATTTTAAAGTTTTTAAAAAATAAAGTAGTCATTGTAAAGGAAAAAAATGAGGCTGTTAACATGCTACCCTTTTAACTTCGTCTTCTGACTTTAGCGCTTCTTCATCACTCCTGTCTCTCCCTTTCTCTACCCCTCCCCACCCCCATGGCATGACCTGGTTCTTTTCTTGGGTCTACAGTAACTATCTTTTCAACAGCAGTCATCTCCTCATCTGTTTGCTTTACCTTAACTGACCAGTAAGAAAACCTACCTTTTATAACACTAGGCCCAATTTAGGGAATAAGGTAAGGAAGGAGTGGTAGTTTGAAGTTCACCAAAATACAAGTCCTTTCAGGTACTGAGGGCAGCATACAGTTCTTGCTTTCATGAATGGCCAGCCTCCAGAGAGCTTGAGGCGGGTAACAAATTGCCACTTTTCACTGTCTTCTTTGAAGCCGTATCTTCTGAATCCCCAAATTAACATGAGGGATCTTTGCTTTTCAAATCTGTTCAAATTCCAAAGAGTAAAATGCAAGTTAAGAAAGGAACTCCAAGTCCAACTGATGTTTTCATCTCCCTGAATGGATCTGCAGATTTTTCTTCAAGGTGAGCAATGACAGATAGCACTGAATGTCTCTACTTTTCACAGCATATGTAATAGCCTCTTACGATGTGGATCCCTTCTGGATTGTGTAGAACAGGAACAAAGCAGAGTGGTTAAGGTTTGGCTAGCTTCCTGAGTGTCCAGCTTACACAGTGGAATCTCACACATTCTCACTTTACATTAAATTTTTCTTTCTACTGGTACATGTTTGCAGTACATAATGATTGCATTCTCCATTGGGAGTTGGTCCATGTACATAACACATCTTGATTCTTTTCTTATTCTCTTCACCTTCTTCCCCTATCCCTCCATTTCTTGTTCTTTTTCTCTTTTTGCAGATCTCTTTCCCTATCTAGCATCTATCTTTTAATTTGTTTGTATAGTATCTATATTTTGGGTTTCTCATATAAGAGACATCTTTAACCTTCTGTGCCTGATATTAAGACCAGATCAAAAATGGGCAAGTGAAATAAATAGACACTTCTTAGATGTACAAATGTCCAATACATTCATGAAAAAAAAATTCACTATCTCTGGTCATTAGAAAAATGCAAATTAAAATCGCTCTGAGATTTCATCTTCCCCCAGAAAGAACTGCCATCACCTAAAAAAAAAAAAAAAACGAGAGAGAGAGAGAGATACAGAGAATTGCTATCATCAAGATAACAAAGAACTAATATCAAACATCAAATAATAACTGGGGTAAGGGATTTATCTCAGCAACATAAGCACCTGCCTGGCAAGTATGAGGTCATGAGTTCAATCCCTGGTACCAAAAAACAAATCAAAACAAACAAAACCCCCCCAAATAACTGCTGGTGAGGTTGTGGAAAAAAAGGCACCTTCCTACATCATTGGTAGGAATATAAACTAGTACACATTCTTGCTAAGGAGAGTGCATATTATCTTCTTACTCTGCTCTTCCATGTTCTTTCTGATCCTAGAAGATCAGGAAACAGTTCAGCCAGCTTACTATATAATCATGTGTCCAAGCAGAGCATGAGGCCCCAGTGTCTTCTTTTAGCCACTCCTCCAATCTCTAATCATGGATATTTCAGAGCCTGCACCCGTTTACCCACTGTGTGTCAGTACAGCAACCTCCATGGCATGGGATGGGGAAAGCCACACCCCAGGGAACTCCTAGAGTTTTTAGTTTTTTCTTCATATAGACTGGATGTGATGTTGAGACGATGGTCTGGATTGACTCAGTTTTCCTTAGGGCCTGAAAGATGTGTCTGACAGCTCTTTAAGATTTTGAAGCATCTTTCTTCAGGTTGCAATCAACTCACAGACCACAGCTGGGTGGCTTAAACAACCAAAATTTCTGTCTCACAGTGCTGGAGGGAAGAGGTCTGAAACCACAAAGTCAGCAAGGTTGGTTTCCGTTGTGGGGCGGCCCTTCCAGTTGTGGATGGCTGGCTCTGCCTGTGTGATGACATGGCCTTTCCTTGGTGTTGCCTGCAGGATAGTGCAAGCTCTCTAAGACTTTTACTTAAGGGACACTAATCCCATCACCAAGACATCATATGCCATGACATTATGTGAACCTGAGTATCTTCCAAATGTCCAGGTCGAAACATCATCACATTGAGTATTAGGGGTTCAACACAGGCTCTTTGAGGGGACATAAACATTTTGTCAATAGCATGAAGAAACTTTCATATTCATGAAGGTTTTAGTTTGGGGAATTATTCAAAATTAAGACAAAATACAAAAAAATGTCACTGAACATCCTCTTTCTTTTCTGATTGTCTCTTTCCTTTTGTCTTTCCTTCCAATTTTTATCTCGTTTTCTTCTATTTTGATAAAATAAAATAGAAGTGGAAAAGAAACAGAAAACAATACATGTAAGATTTATGCATCTAAAAATATGAAATGTTTAAGAAAGTGCAGTTCATATATTTTTAGATGTAGTTATTTAAACTCTAGTTTATTTGGAATTTGATTTCCCCATGGTAAATGTCAAGAAGGTATTAAAAGCCAAATATTTAAGTCATACAATGAGGAAGTATCATAGGCAATTATCAAAAAACGCTAAACTATGAAAATTTGGTTTTATGTACTCATATCTTTATGACTTTGAATTTAAACTATTCTAAAACATAAGTTTATTGTATTTACTCCATTTGGGCTCCAGCCAGCAGATTTGGTGTCTGGCAAGTGCTTGTTTTCTGATTAACAGATGGTTCTATCTGTGTCCTCACATGGAGGTAAAGGAAAAGGGTCTTTCCAGAGACTCTTTCAAAAGTGCAGTTCTCCCAAAGGTCTTATCACCATAGGAATTTCAAGGGAACACAAAAACATAGATGATACTTTGAGGTATTTGCTATGAAGTACACTCTTTCAATAGATACATTATTTGTCAGTCATGGACACACACAATTTTATTCAGCAGTGGAAATATTTTTGTTTCAACAATGCAATGAATATTCCACCACATAACCAAATCTCAGCTCATTCCTGAATGTACACTTGTAATACTACCCATGATGCTACTGCCTAAAAATTTGTATGTGAGCTCTGTAGATGAGTAATTTTTTCATTCAGTGTATCAGTTTTCTATTGATTTGCAACAAATTTCTACAGATTTAATGCTTTAGAATAACACCAATTTCCAGCTGAGGATGTAGCTCAGTGGAGGAGAATTTGACTAGAACACTGGGTTTGATCCTTAGCACTACAACAAAACAAAACAAAACAACAAAAAAAGAATAGTACCTATTTCTTATCTCAGTTTCTGAAATACAGATGTGATGGTATAAGATGTTGGGATTACTTCTCTGTTAAAGTTCTCATTGAGTATTTACATTTACATATTTGAATTGATGATTTGAAAAAAAATTTCTCACTGAAAAAACATTCTAACTTGCCTTTCTGTGAATTAGTACTTCTTCTAAGATATATTATTATACTATCTCATAAGAGAGTATACCTTAGTAAAATAAGGTCATGTTTTCTAGTCATAGTCAGACATTATTGTGAGAGGAAATATCGCTAAAATTCTTAATACTTTGCAAGTGTAGTAGTAACCACAACAGGAAAAAGTTTTCTGATTTAATTTTTCTACTTGTATTGATATAATTAGAAATTATTTGTTTTGTCTGCTGTTGTTGATCACTTAGTTCAATCAGTGAATGGTGGAAAATTTTAATCAAATTAAAATTCTAAAAATTGAATTGCTGATAAGGTAGTGTAGATGCCAGTTTTGACAAAAAGATGTTCAGGTAATTGAGATTTTTAAATTAATAGCTGTGCTTTTGAGCCATGTGTATAGGAGAGCAGTTTCCAAGCATCTATCAAACATAGGAACTTCCTCTGGTTATCTGTTGCTATTTACCAACAGATACAATGCAGAGTGGCTTTAGACAGTGTTTCGTTATCTTTCATGGTTCTATGAGTTGACTGATGTGAGTGGACAGCTGTCCCCTGAGATCCTTTGGGTGGTAGTCTGAGGAACAGAGTCATTTGAAAGCTTGATTGGGCTAAACATTCAGGACAGCCAGTTTAGTGGACAGTCAGTCTAGAGGCTGGCAGCTGATGCCAGCTGTGCTGGGAGCCACACTGGGGCTGTGGAATGGAAGGTCAACATCTGGTGTTTCATTTGGCTTAGGTTTTGTTTTATGCATGACAGCTGCTAGGCCCGCTAATGATTGTATCTGAAATTGGCACAAATTACTTTTTCTGTATTCATTTAGCCAAAGAAACCACAGGGCACACTTACATTCAATAGGGTAGAAAATAAACCTGTCTTGATGAAAAGTACAAAGTCCATAAAGCAGAGGAGCATAGAGAATGGAAATTGTTGCTAAGTCACTCTTTGGAAAATACAAAGACAATCTGTAACCTGACTATATATATAGTCAACTGAGACACCATGAATTATTCACCAAAGCTAAGGAAAGTCTAACATTTAAGTCCCATTTCCCCAAGTTTTTCATGCTTTTACAGGTAGTGCATTTTAAATGTTTCATTATTTCTACCTAATGGTTAAAACAAAATTCCCTATTTCTCTGTATTCCACCTTTCCCTGTTATTTTTATTACTTTCATTGTTTACCTTGTCCAATGTATTTAGCAAAAATATTCAACTCTAGTCCATAAGATGAACTTTGCTGTATAGCTTGAGAATTTTGTAGTAGAATCTGTTTAAAACTGATCTTATGATCTTAACTTATTCTGAAACAAGTTTAAAGAATAAAAGAGTTCATCCAAGGGACTTCTTGTTATCCACTGCATTTATAATATGAAAAATCAGTCCTTGAGACCTGATTTCAGTTTATACTTCTTGTGGGGAATTGTAAAGTGACAACAATAATAGTTGATATTTATGGAGTGATAGGTACTGTGCTCAGTGTTTTAAAATGTTTTATTTCATGATGTAGATAAT
Organism: Hydrochoerus hydrochaeris; assembly: GCA_004027455.1. Lineage (NCBI taxonomy): Eukaryota > Metazoa > Chordata > Mammalia > Rodentia > Hydrochaeridae > Hydrochoerus > Hydrochoerus hydrochaeris. Next base: position 29,355 of record PVLA01003303.1, read on the forward strand.
TTTACTGATAAAGACATTGAGGATCAGTGGAAGGAAATAATTTGACCAAAGACACAGAGTTGGTATAATAGAGTCTGAGCGTCTAAGCCTGAGTAGTTTCATGCTCAGTCCTCTTTAGTGTTAGATCAGGCAAAAAATTCTGATTTAGACTTGTAAATTGGACAATGGCTTTCTTAGTGACTCTCATTTTGACTTAGTTTAAAAACAGCAAACAGTAGAAGCGACACATATTGGTTAATATTTGAGGCATCCAGAATTCAGTGGCCAGTATAATATATTATACAGAAGATTCTAGAGCTACAGGTTTGCTGCAGGCTCATATCATCCCTCAATAAAAGGGTCATCTTATTATCACACAAGGCAGTAATACCTCACTGTTCCACAGGCGTTTACCTTTGCAGTATAGGTAGCCTGACCAGGGCTCATTATTGATCTGCTTTGGTCTGTCTTGGTTACTTTTCTCTTGTTGCTGAGATAAAATACCTGACACTCAAAATTAAGGAAAGAAAGGTTTATTTAGTTCACAGTTTGAGGAGGTTTCAGTCTGTGATCAGCCAGCACCAAGGCAGGATGGCATGGCTGAGGGGCACCAGGTCAAGGTGGTGGAAGACAGCAAAACCAGAGCAAAATGGGGAGGAGGGAACAAGCCTCTTTTCTATAGCTGATTATGAGATCATAGCTGGTATTCAGAACTACCTTCTTCCACTACCCTCTCTAGATTGCCCTGACCTTCAGCAAGCACCTCAGCAGGTCTTGGTTCTTTCCCTGGTGGAGTGATCCATACCTTAATTCCCAAAGGCTCTTGGCCATTTGTCATTCTGCCTATATTAGGTTGTCGTAGTTTCCTATTGAGTTCAGGCAGATCCTGGGACTCACTGCTTACAAAATGTGGCAATTATGAGGGGATCTAACGCCCATGAAAAAGCTAAGGGACCTGGCACAGGTGAATGGATTGTATAGATGTAATGAAGGTCCCTAGTTAACTTGGAACTGTCCAAATTATCTTGTGTACAGTGTTTCATTGGGAGCGATGGCTAGATTTAAGTGTGAAATAGACACTTAACTGTTCTATATAGGCCACCAAGATAATACATTATGTGATAATCTTTAGCATGGAAAAGCTTATGGATGCCCATTAAGGAATCCTGGAATCCTTCCACTGACTTTTTTCTTCCTGGGGATGCCCTGTTCTTGTTCTTCACCTAAATCATGTGTACTTTCTCTTGATAAGTTTCTATCTCTTCACCCTCATCAGAGCCAATTCTGGTCAGTCAAAGCACTGAGTTCCAATCTTGCACTAACTGTACCTGAGGAAGGTCAAACACAGTTTTTCTACCCAAGTTTCTCATGCATCAACTGTTTTGAAACAATGATGACGTTATACTAGAATAACTGATAAAATTAGAAGGAAAGAATTTATCATTCTGTGAAAACAATGCAATACGTCATCCCTTTTGCTGACAGACTTCACAGAGCCAGGATTAGACAGATCTGTGCAGCAAAGTCTAACATCTCTGTCTTGTTCTGCTTTGGAAAGCCACATGTGCTGGAGCTCTGTCATCAGAGTTCACTCATAAGTATAAGCTGATATGTCACTGTCATGCATTTCCATCATTTTCACCACTGCCTCAGGCACAAGTGATACAGGAAGATGACCAGATCCTTATTCATCTGAATACTGTTGTCTTCTAGTTGGGCTACTGTACAGATTCATAGGCTGCATTTTTGCCACATGATGGTGTCTACATGCTGGAGGATAAGGGGTTCAGTCCAAGGTCTGGAACCCACTGTAGCATTCTGTGCAAGTCTGTATCAGGAGATCAATAGGTCTGTGACAGAAGGCTGAAGAATTGACACTGGAAGACTGGAGAGTCTATGTTGGAAGATTGAAGAGTCTATGACAAAGGCCAAAGAGTTTATGATAAAGACTGAAGAGTCCCCAGGCAGAAGCCGAGCACTCTGTGCTAGAAGCCAGGAGATGACTTTCAAGCTGAAGGTGAAGACTAGAGCTCCTCAGAAAAAGCTGAGACCAGTCCTTCCTCATTTTCTTTTTATGTGTGCATGATACCTACTGTTGTGTGGATGTAACACTCACACCATCTCTGTGACCTCCTCTTGCACAGGGTCAGGATATTTACAAAGTGAGGACCCTGGCTTGCAGCTGCCTCACTCAGTTAAACTTTTAAACTTTTAAAATTCTCAAACTGACACAGTGAGCAACATCCTATAGTGATAAGGGCATATCATCTATACTCTAGCATGTAGAACTGGGAAGTTGGTTAAGTTGCTAGATCTCTTGGGTTTGCACAATGTATCAACTATTACAGTCTGTAAAAAAGTAGCATCTTTGTTACCTGGGAAGCAGGCCACTTGACATTAACTTCTTGACATTAACTTCTAGGATGGAATAACATATCAGCATCTGTGGGAATAGAACCACATACCCACAGCAAATACAAATGACAAGAATAACACAGACTCTATCAAACTGCTTGGCATGTATCCAGACACCTATGCAAACTGCTGAGACCTGCAAGATGCTTTTAATGACTAAGCTGGCACATGGCTCCTGAATCTGTAACAGGGGAAATGGCTCAGGTGCTTGGTATAAAGAGATGACAGGGAAATATGTGAGCATCAGATTAGACTTAAAACAAAGTGAAACAAAATAAAACCAGAATAGCTTGTCCCAGAAACTAGTTTTGCATCTGTGTGATTTATAACCATAAACAGTCTGTCATATTTGTTTGCAGTATCAATCAATATTACATAAAGAGAAAATAAAACCAGAATAGACTTCCATGAACAATTTTTAATTTCTACCATTAATCCTCCATCTCTCAGAGTATTTATTAATTTCAGAGCATTTCAGATTGTAGTTACCAACATGAGACACTTTCTCTGCTGCTGACGTCCAGCCAGAGCTGCCTTCCTCACTTCTCCTTTCTCCTGTAATAGCAAGAAGACAGTTCTATCTGACACTTGGAAAAAAAGTGTTAAGAAGTGACCAGTGCCTATCATAGGCCATTATCTTCATCACTTTTCTCATTGCTGAGATAAAATATTCACTTACAGTTAAGGAAGGAAAGTTTCATTTAGTTCACAGTTTGTAGAGGTTTTGGTCCATAATCTAAGGCAAGGTGGCCTGGTAGAAGCAACAGTTCATGGTGGGTAGATTGTAGCAAAGTAGGGACCTTAACAGCATCTTTTCTGCTCCTTTTGTATTATATTTAGACTGCTGGAATTAGGGTGGTGATTGGTTTGGTAATCACACCGTTAATCCCAGCATCACACACGTTAGATCCAGCTATCTCTGAAAAAGCCCCACCTATGACTACATGGGGCTTTGTGGGACATCTAGATCCAAGCTGTAACAGCCTTTACCTTGGAGAGACTGGAAAATTGGCACAAATAAAGATACTGTAGCAGCTGCCTGGGTTATTACTTTAGTAAGTAACCAATCTCCTGTTGCCTTTATTGGATGTAGTCACAGGATATTGACACTTATGTATTAATGGAAAAAAAGAACATTCTTATATGTGGAGAACAATGCTGGTCTTCCAAAGTGGAACTCAACCTTGCTATATCCAGTACCATTTGGTCAGGATGTAGATAAAATGCTCAAATAGCAGCAGTACTTATAAAGGCATGATTTACATGTAGAGGAAGCACTATGTCCCACAGGAGATCTGAAACTATACCACCCCAGGAGAGAGAGAGAGAGAGAGAGAGAGAGAGAGAGAGAGAGAGAGAGAATGTAAAAGGCGCTATCCTAATGGGTTTTGACTCCCAGTAAAGGCAGCTAGCCTGGGAACCACTTGTGAAGAGTGATCTCAATGACTAAACACCCTCGCTTTGCTCTCTTTTCTTCATTGTTTTCTGGGGTCACTATTGATTGACCCCCAACTAGAAGCCACAGCACATGTAAAGATGTTGCTAGGTCCAGATGGATGAGTGTTCATGTCTTTGGGTAAAGAAGAGAAGCCAGAGGAGAATGGATTTATAGGGTAAATGAAAAACCACTGGCACCTGTTTGGTCATGAAAAATGTCTATTTAATGGTTTTAATGACAAAATCTTAAATGCCTTCTTGTTTAAATGGAAGACAGTTGGGAGTTTTCCATCATTTTGATGTATCTAGGAGAGGGGTAACAAATCCACATCACCATCAAGAAATATTTTCTCATGTTTTAATAAGGGGTGATGAACAGATAAAAATTGTATCAGTCAGGATCCATCTGTTGCAAGGAGTAGACATCAGTACTCAGGAAAATTTACCTCTCCAACCAAAGCAAGGAATTTACTGCAAGGAAGTCTGATAAAGGACAAGAAATAGATAGTTTCAGGAACAAAATGACTCAGTGGTCTTGTCTTGGAGTTGCCATTGAAATAATTCAGTTTCAACTGGTTTGGTCCTTACATGACTCCAATGCAAAGCCCCAGGATTCAATCTGATTGAAACACTAAATTTGACCATTAACCTTGACTTAAAGTTCTGTTACTAAGCTTTCTGTTACCATAAAGTGTAGAGATAATTGCCTTATACAGAGGAAAGACTGATTGATTGGATAAAGGAGAATGTCATAGCAGGAGAGCATGATGGAGCAAAACTCACCTCACGGCCAAGGAGCAGAAAGAGAAGGAAGGGGCGGCAGCCCTGTTACCTAGTTTAGAGCCCTGGCCTTAGGTACCTGAAGACCTCCCTCTGCACCCCCTCTCCTAGAGGCTTCACCACCTTCCAAGAGCACTGACACAGTGATCCACACTTGGGCCTTTGGGGAAGCATTTAGGATCCGAAGTTTAGGAACAGGCACAAACACATTGTGACTCAAGGGGAAGACATTCCACAAAACATGCAGTTTTCAGTAAAGGAATCAACCAAGCCTTGGGAAAAAAAAAAAGGAACTGAAAGTGGGCTTGCCCTCGATCATCTATTAGAGCAGAAAAATATAGGTACACTGAGTTTTGACAAGTGAGTGAATGAAGGTTTACAGCACCTGATAGAGAATTAGTGTACTAGTGTGACTTCCAACAACAATGACATTTGCTTCTTGTGAAAAACTGATTATTACTGAAAGGCTGTAAAAGTGAAGGCAAATTTATAAAGTAGTACTATGATGGTAAAAACTAGTTAAAAATAAAAAATGGCTAATGTTTATTTCTTGTGTAGTCTGTTTTCTATCTCTGTAACAAAATACCTGAGGCTGAGTACTTTATGTAGAGATTTCTTTGTTATGAAGTTTCAGTTATGTAAGGTCAAAGGACTGTATCAGGTAATGGCCTTCTTGCTTGAAACATCCTGAGTAGTGAATTTGGCTCTTGCAAATTTTCTAGCAGCAAGAGGCACCTAACATTAGTCATAGTCATTGGCGCATGATTCTTACTGCAAACAGGTATGACAGACAGGCAGTTGATATTATAAAAGAAGACAGTTTGTGAAATAGTCTACTCTGATTGCTGTTGACTTCCATAGTTATACATTGTGTGTAGAAAAATTTATTCATATGTATTATAAGATTCTTCATCTGGTCCTCATTTTTAAATACCACCTCCCCTCTTTTTTTTTTTTTTACATAACTCACTAATCTGAATAATAATGGATTCCTTAGTCCTGTTTTTCTCCGTTAGTCCTACTTTAAGTTATTAGTTTTTATTCCTGCTTTTGTAATTATTTATTTCATTTTTCTGAGTATAAAATTCCAATGTTTATACTTTTTAAAATTTCTGGATTCTGATTGGTCGATTGATTCTTTTCCATACTCATGATCATTTCACATATTCACTTGCTTTACTTGGATTTTTAAAAGCAGATACTACTTTCTGCATTATTTTTAACTACAGTTAGAGTCCAGGGCCTCATGTATATTAGGCTGATGCCATAGCACTGAGCTACTTCCCCAGTCTTTCTTCAAGAACCTAAAGAACTTTTTTTTTTTGTTGTTAACTATTTCTCTCATGTTTATCTTCTTAGGAGTGAATTTTCCTTTACTGAGTTTCTTGTTGTCCATATTCTACAGTATTTTTCTCTTTGTCCTTAAATATTAGGCATTTTCTGTCCTATCTTTCTCTCTTCCTTTCTGGTAGCTACTACTTCCTCCTCCATCCAAAGGGGTATGGAATCAGTTTTTCTACAAGAGTTTGTGGCTCTATCCCACAAGATATGACAAATGCTTTCCACAGCCACCACCTGGCTTGATCATTGCACTGTGTTATGCTTGTCCTATTTTTCTTCTACCAGGCAGGTGGCTTCTGTCAGATTGGGTTTTGGAAAGTGGTCCTGATTATTTTTAGCTCATCTGCCTGGAAAAACAGTCTTGTTTACAACTCATTTCCCCACAGTGATCTTGGAGCTTGTCCTCTTCCATGTACTACTTGACATTTGTCCTAGTCTTTCTGGAGTTGAAATATCAGAAGTTACTGCCTGTTCCAAGATTTAGAGTTTTGTAGGCCTGTTTGCAAACCTCATATACTCTTTGGTAGTTCCAGTGTATGTCTGGTCTCACAGAAAATTCTAAATTATTTCTTTTTTTAGTTTTGTCTTTTTATATTTTGAAAGTATTTAGTGACCTATTGCTTTGCATTGATGTGAACTTTTTGTATAGAATATATTCTTTAAATTAGATGTTTTCAGCTCATGGTTCTAGTTATAGATATTATACATTAGTGCATAATTATTTGTGGGTAATTCTGCATAAAAATAATAATTACTCATTAATTATTAGATACAAGTTAATTATTTTAAAGGAGAATTTTGGATAAAAGTGACCTTTTTAAAAAGCAACCCTAATGTTCAAATAAAGTATCTGCTCTATAAAAGTTAATTAGGAGTAATAAATTTAAGAGTCTTGAAATGCCGATTGGTCTACTAAAATGTTATACATTATAGTAGCCATTTTAATAAACTATACACTTTGTGACACTTCATATGTCAAATGTGTTATTAAAGAAAGGGCACCAAAGTTAAACTGAGATTTCATGTTGCAGCACAGTAAGAGAGGTCCTACTAAAATAAGGATTAGACTAAATTCATGACTTCCAAATTTTTGAAATAGCTCTGTTTTTGAAACATCTCAAGTTGGCTCTTAGAGGTTATCTTTTTCTTAGTAATAATCATAATATAGCTGTGCAGCCCTGAGCCTGTCATCCACTGCACTGTTTCTCACCCAAAAAGTGGGGGCTTAACTTATAGAGGGGGCATTGCTGAAGCACTGCAATATAGAAAAGATGTATTTTAATAAATCTGTGATAGTACAGGATGGAATGGTCTTCAGCCTAGAAGAGGATTTCCTCTGTAAGTGTGGACAAACAGTAAAGGCAAGTGCAAAAACCAATGATCATAGCCAACTGATCAAGACAAGAGGAGGTTTGTATTCATAATAATGAAACTTATTTATAAGATGTGCAACTTAGTTTTGGGAGAAGAAATGTTATAGTATGTTGATTAAAAGAGTTTTGTCTAATATCTGAATAAACAACTTAAGGTGTCATTTTACAGTATACTGGGTCTATTTACGATGGTCCACAATGCTCAACTGAAGTTTCAGATTCTTCTCTGAGAAATGGGTTACTTAGCTAATGTGGAAAAAAATGCTAGACCCTGGAATAAGGTTTTAAAAGGGGGGGGTATTGGGCTGAGGATGTAGCTCAGAGTCAGAGTGCCTGCTGAGGGTGCATGAAGGCCTGGTTTCAGTTGCTAGCATGGGGGGGGGGTGGAAAAAAAAGATTTGTAGTAATACTGGGAAGGACAAAAAAGCATATTGTGCTTTTCTTACTATAAAATTTAAAGGTTTGTGTTGACTCTTGCGTTTTCATTGACACAAATTATTCTTATATTCTTTTATTTTGTGTCATTTTGCAGCTGTTGAATAGTTATTTCCTGATCTTTTGTTATTTTCAAGAGATCTTTCCTTTAACAATCATTAGCTGAGATCCTGTCTTCAGGGTCTGAACATCTGTCTTCAGTTTTGCCAGCTTTCAGGGGAATTTTTAATTTCCTGGATATCTCTTTGAATTTGTTTCATGCATTCTATTTCTTTCCTATATCAATCTTTCATGGTTTCCATCCTCTTTGTATCATCATCTATTTTTCTTTTATCTAGCTCTACTCTAGACTTTCTGAGAAATTCCTTTGTAAATGGTGATGCTCCTTTTTTTTATCTGAGAGATTATTTCTGATCTGATTTCCTCTATAGTCCCATAGATGTGTTTCTTTCTTCAGTTGGTATCCTTTCAGAAATGTCATGTGTGTATCTTCCATTTTCCTGTATCTCATTGTCTCCTGGACTTGTTCTGGGAGGTCTGAGGTTGATTTTGGTATTTTCTTTAATTCTGAGATTGCATGGTGATGAAAATGGAAAATGAAAAGAAGATGGCATCAATACATCTGATGACTTGCATTCAAACAATGGGGTTTATTGAACAATGGGAAAAATATCCTAACAGGTTTTAGGGTTTTGCGTGGCTGCTGTTGGATGTATTAGTGCTGCAGGAATTACCTCATTAGCATCTCCACTGGTTTCCAGGTTGAACGTGGTGCTTTGGCTGGCAGGACATTTGGGTGTTCTTTTCCTTTTTGGTTGCTTCAGACAGCTCTTTTGTGACAGAGAGCCTAATATCTGTCTGTCTGTTCTTGTTTTACTCAGAAAAGTACATGGAACATTGCCGAGAAAGACTAGTTCTGACCTCACATATATGTGTAGTGCAGGAAAGTGACATGGTTGGCAACATCTACTTTGCAGAGTGCCTGTGTTTGGGATGTGTCTTAAAATGGAGAAGGCTTCCAGTCTGGGGTTTGTTGGATTGTTTGTGCAGTTTGGGGTTGGGGAATGGGAAACTCGTGCCAAGTTACAGCAATTCCTTAGAAAAGCAGTCCATTTAAAATAGTTTGAAAAAATTAAAAGAAATAAAACAGTTTGAGTTAGAAAATTGAGATCAGAGCTAGAAATGACTTAAAAGATGATCCAGTATAACTTGTGCAATCTGTTGCACATGAATAGGTAGACAATGAATAGGAGGATGTGGGCAAATGGTGCTAAGGGAGCTGAGAAACAGAATGTTCAGGGAAGTGACCTAGAAAAGTGACATTGCCACAAAGGACCTGAGTGTAATAATTGACCTCAATGTTTCTTACCTATTTGAGATAAGAATGCATTTCCTTGATTCATTACCTCCAACCGTTATTCTGTAGAGTTATCCATCTCTGCAATGTGGTAACTGGACTGGCTCCCTCGATTGCTGGTAAACTCCTTGGGGGCAGCCACTCTTTCTTAGTTCTTTCCTCTCATTTTCAGAATTCTTATCTTAGTTATTTTTCTCATTGCTAAGACAAAATACCTGACACCCCAAGTTAGAGGAAGGAAGGTTTATTTTGATTCACAACGTGTAGTAGTTTCAGTCCATAGTCAGTTGGCTCCCAGGCAAGGTGGCATGGCAGAGGGGCATCAGAGGAAAAAAATTCATGGCAAAGCAGGGCAGGCAGAAGGCAGGAAGAAGCAAGGAAGCAACTAGTGACCCTCTTTTTATCCTTTATAGCGTATCCATCCTACCCACACTTAGAGCAGATAGCACTCACACTCAGGGTGGGGCACCCTTAGTCCTATGCAGAACTATGCCAGACCAATCGGTGGACTAATTTAGTTACCACACATCCTTGATTCCAGCATCAAACACTCTGGATCCAGGCACCTCCGAAAAGCCACATCTATGACTGCATGAGCCTTTGGGGGAGATGTATAAACAGAAGCCATAACACTAGAGTCTGGAACATTACACTAATATTATATCAGGTCACACAGGTAGTGCAGCACTGCATCACAGAGCAAATGAGAGTCCAGGCAGAAAGTCTCCTAGAGTCATGACATACGGATAGAAGAGGCCAGAGAGGTACTCAGTTAAAATGTATTTTTAGCCTGGCTCGCTACAAATAGGCTTTGTGATCTTAGGTGATGTAAATTATTTGTTTTCCTATGAAAAGTTACAGAGCTTTACTGGAGATAAAATATTAAACTTTTTCTTTGAAAATCAATATAAAAATAAATGCTAATAAGATTTAAAAAATCTGTCATAATAATGTTTGATAGATCCTGAATATGTGATGATCTGGAGGTCTGGAAGTCAAGTGGAATTAGTTTAATAACCATAAGAGAGAAACACTGTTCACTAAGAAGAGGAGATCAAATGAACTTGCAATCCTCCTGCTTCAGCCTCCCAGAGTGCTGGGATCCCAGGCATATACCACCATCCTTGGCTTTGTACTGTTAACCAAAACACCAACACAGAATGTGGATTGGAGGTCTGTCATTTGTGTGATATACTGCCAGGTAAGGACTGCCATCAGAAGGTGTTTCCTGAAGTTTCTCATTGTCTTTCTGCTTTAGGCAGTCTGCAGAAAATGACCTAAGTAACTGCAGCCTGATGCCTCATGTTTCCCTGGGCTACAGAAAACCCAGAGTAAAAATAAAGAGCAAAATTGAAGAGAGATAACAGAAAGTAGAAAGACAGATCGCTCTCAAGCAGGAAGGATCTCAGAAGAAGGAGGAATGAAGCAGACCTGTGATCCCAGAATTCCGGAGGCTGAAGCTGGGCTGTCACCTGGACTATCACTTGCTAAGTAGCCTGGACTACTTAGCAAGTTCAAGACCAGCATCAACTACATAGTGAGACCCTCCCCTTTCAAAAAAATTAAATAAAAGATGGAGGGCAGGGGGAAGTAGGGAAGGGACAGGGGATGAATAAAAGGATTGGGATGTGTCATGAACATGTACCGACTCCAAACAAGGAATGTAAACATTGTGTATTGCAAACATGTACCAAAAAAAGGAGATGAAGAGATGAGTGGAGAGGAGAGGGAAGGGAAAAAGGAATTAAGGAACTAAAATGTGTTATGTGTATGTACCAACTTCCCCCAAGGAATGTAAACCTTATGTACTACACATATGTACTAATAAAAGGAGAGAGACAGAGACAGAGACAAAGACAGCCTGTGCTAGCTCAGTTGTTTAGGTAAATTATTCACCTCCTCCGAGTTGCAGTCCCTTATAATTTCTGTTTACCACTAATGCCTGAAGGGCAGAGCAGCTATGGGGATATGAGGTCATACTTGCCAATTCTCAAGTCTGGAGTCCAGTGTTGGTGTAAAACACTGAGTCACTGGTGGATTCTGTTCTCTGTTGTCCAGAAAGCAATCCACCCGCAGCAGGGCTTTTGGTTTCAGGGCTCCTCACCTTGTAAACTACAAGGGTAGAGGGGTGTAAGGAAGCCCTAGCAGCTCCTATGAGGAAGCTGAAAGTGAAAATACAGTGGTAACTTTCCCCAAAACAGACAGCAATGTAACGACCCCTAGGTTTATAACGCTGCCTGCTGAGAGAGGGAAGAGAGGAAGCAGAAATTTACTGCATGCCTGCATATTTGGTCAGGCATTCATTGTTATATTCCTTTCATGCCAGTTTGAGAGAACTACTTTGCTGTGGGAAGCGGTCTGTAAAGAAAAGGCTTAGGGCCAGCGAGGGCAGCCGCTCTGGATTCTAGTCCTTTGTGTTTTCTTGTCTAGTGTTTTTTTTTTTTAATTTAAAAGACAAAAAATGGTGTTTTCTTTTTTAAAATATACTTTTTTTTCTCAATTTTTCAGTTTTTATTGGTTATACAAAAGAATGAGTTTCATTTTGCAGAGGTGTACATGCCCATAACATGCTCTGATCATTTTCACCCCATTTCCCCACACCTCTCCCTCCCCATAGTTTCACATTTCGGGTTCAATACGTAGTTCTTGTGCATATCCATTTGCCCTTCTACCCACCCTCGCACCCCTACTCCTTCCTCTTATTTTCTCTTCTGAATCAATTTTCCCTGTATTTAAAAAAGACCAAGTGGGCTATGAACTGAGTGGCTTAAATCCATCTCTGAGGCTTTATCTTCTACCTCAGCGATGTGTGTTTCTGTGCATGCAGTCAAATCCACCCACGGGCGGGCGGAGGCAGAGGATCTTGAGGCCTCAGGTCCTGTAGGAACAGAGCTCAGACCTCGGGCGGCGTCGACACTCTGGAACGCTTGGGGTCGCTCCTGTACCTGTTTTCAGCCGTGGGAGGCTGTGAGTATTTTTACATTTCTGTGCACGTGATTGATTCAGATCCTGAATCTCTTCCATCTTTGATGTTCGTGCCAGGCCCTTGTTAATGCCTGCTTTCTGCTTGAACAGCAGCAACCTGGTTCTGTTTCCAAGAACAGAACGCATCGATTGTCTTTATTTTATTGCTTTCCGGGTGCAACGGTTTTTGCTGTTTGCTGTTGCTAAATGTACTGGAGCGTGCCATGCCTAGCGCTGCATAGTTCTCTTTTTTTTAGTTGCCTTTTTTTGTTGGGTACTAGGGATCTCTTAACTCATTAAATTCAAAAATTTCCTCGCTGCAGTTCTTGAGGCTTGCCCTGAACACATACACCGAGTTTGTGTTCCATACGAGCATGGCTTCATCTTGTTTCCATGTAAATGGAAAACACTTGGAACATACTCAAGGTTTTGCTCCTGATGAATTTAGAGGAATCCGCGGGGTTAAATGGAAATTAACCCTAGCGTTCAATGGCACAGTAAGGGATCTCTGTTATACGTGAGAGTGTGGCCAGTGTTTCTAAAATGTGTGTTCTGTATCTTAGAAAAAGATAAATAAGTTCCGTGTTTCTAATGTGCTGGGGAGAGACACTTTGGGTTTTCTTATAAGAAAAAAAAATGAATGGGATTTTAGGATGGGAGGGATAATAAGAGTTTGGAGAGAGCAGGAAGGCACTATTGACGAGGAGGAAAGTAGGCAGAAAGAATGTAAGATGGGCTTCGCTGGACAGTACCTCCATCTCTGCTCCGAGTCCTGATAGCGGTCTGTTGCCTGGAATCGACATCTAATTTGTGTGTCCAAACTCAGAGACCCAGCTGAGCCAGCTAAGCCGTCATTATCATTATTAAATGAAATTATGATGATGCTTCCCTCAGTCCTCGAGAGGTAAATTCAGCAGCCAAGCTGTAGGCTGCGTATTTGCAGTCATATCACTCTGTCCACACTAGAGATTTACTGGCCAGCTCCCTCATCGTTTCAGTGGGGAATCAGTTGCGCTCCATGCCTGGAACCAACCTGCACATGTATTCCTCTCTGCAGTGCCAAAGACATTGGAAACTTGAGTGACCACACAGATGAGCCTGAGCCACAGGGCAGGCACTGTGGAGCAAACAGAGATGAATAAGATGCTTCCTTTAGTTTGACTCTATTTATGGGGCAGGAGAGATACTGTGGTTTGATGAGGAAGTGTCAGTTAGGAGGTGAATATATTGGGTGAAGTATTTGAGATGTAGTAGGTGAAAACATAATTTCACGTATTCCTTTAGTGTCAAGGTAGAACACATTGGTAATGAATTTCATATGTATTTGAGTTCCTTGATATCTAGGAGTAAAACGAAGTTTCCCCCTCCCCTCTTCTTCATTTTCTTTCCTCTCCTTCCCTTCTTCCCCTCCTCTCCCCTCTCCTCATCCTTTATTTTTTGCAGTACAGGGGTTTGAATTTAGTGCCTTCACACTACACCTCCCACCTTCTTTTACTTTCTTTGAGACAGAGTTTTGCTAAATTGCTGAGTACCCAGGCTTGCTGGAATCTGTGGGCCTTCTGCCTCAGCCTTTCAGAATGTGGAAATTATTTTGTTCTTGGAAAATGCCAAGTATCCTCTGTAATATAAATATGCTATCACACAGAGGAAAAATGAGGGGCTGGGTCATAATCCTACTAGCGAGATGAATTTCTGGCTGAATATCTGAATCCAGAAGTTGTTAAACTGATGTCATATTTCTAGAAGTAACTATTGAGACTTTATTTTGACCCAAATTTTCTTTGATAAACTCATTCAAACATTGGATAAAGATATAATCACACTCATGAAATGACTGATGCAGAGTTAAGAGGGTTAATTAAAAATGTTATATATAGAGAGACAGAGGAAGTCATTATGTGCTAAAGAGAAAAGCCACACTCCAAAAGAAGCATGAGAGAGATAAATATAAAGCACTATATATCATCATAAATCTATATATTTATAATCAGATGTAGAGAAGCTTAACAAGACAACAAGGAGACATATCAGAAAATAATGATTAAAAGTACAGTATTTGGAGTTACAGTGGGACAGGAGTAAATATGTACAACACAGATTCCTCTTTTTATTTCTAGATTTTACTCATCAAGACCATTTAAAATAGAACAACCCAGAACAATTTAGTTTGTTCGTGTTGTGAACCATCTTTTTGACAATGACAGCGTCAAAGTCAGCTTCATTTATTCCAGAAATAGCTGACTAAAAAGTCTGTGAGTAATTCTATTCTAAACTTCTGTGGTTCAAAACAAGAGTAGCTTGTCTGCAGTGTGGCATATTGTCTGCATGTGTCAAGCTTGTCATTCACTGGGGTAGGTGCAGGGAACAAAGCCACCCTATCCATCTTGTTGACTTTCTTTTCTTCTTTGTGAATAAAAGTAAATTCAGCATTGAATCTCTGTCTTCAATTAAGTAACACTTTGAAACAATCTGCATGTAGGAAGCAGTGATACAGTCCTTCCATTCTGCAATGTTTTTTGGAAGAATTTTAGGACTATCCACAAGAACACAGAAGGGTCTCTGTATCTGAGAATTTCTTTTAAAACTTGGTTTCATACTTGAAATATACTTCTCATCTATCTGAGAAACATGTCTGTGATAATGATGTGACTCGCCCTGGATCTGAGCGCCTATTGTTATAGCTTTTGCAGAATTAGAGTCCCAGGTCAGTCTTTCTTATCTAGCTATATGGAAGCCTCCCTTTGGTGACAATGGAGTTTTGCAAGTGTTGAAAACTGGGAGTTTCCATTGGATTATACTTAATCTCTTATAGCGTTACTCTTTGTGACAGAGACAGATTTTCCAGGAACCAGAACCCACAAGATTTGTCTCTGGACCCCTCCTTTTTATTGAGGTGGCCCACAAAGGCTTCTATCAGTCACTTATGTTCTCCTACTGAACTTCCTGGTCCATCTAATAAAGGATTTTGGTGGACTCTCTTAATAGGGCATTGGCATCAAGCCCTTCCTTTTCTGGGTTAGCTATTGAGCTTTCTTTTGATGTTGGGGAACCAAATGGGTCTAAAGTTTATCTTCACAACTGTTTTTCCTACAATACTCTTAGGACCTATCAGAGTATATTTAATCACTGCTTCTTTAAGTCTTTCTATAAAACTGTTAGGATTCTCTTTTTCTTGATAACCTTGCCTACTTTATTATAATTAACTGGTTTGACACCTGTTTTTTTCTGAATCCTTCCTTAATGCAAAAACAAAGTGTATTCTATGTGCCTGCTGTACTCATCAAGTGACCAGTCAGGATTTTCAGAGAGGACTGCATCTTTTCCTGTGGGACAAACACTTTTTCTTCTGAGTCATTTTTACCAACCTTATGATACACACTGCCCATTTGAACTGCTGCCCATTTGATTTTGTTCACCCTCGGTGAGGTCTCAGTAATCGAAAACATTGCATCTGAGCTGGGCATAGTGGCGCACTTCTGGGATCCCAGGACTTGGAAGACTGAGACAGGAGGATGGGGTGAGTTCAAGGCCAGCCTGGATTTTTTTTTTTTTTTTTTTTAACCAGGGATTGAACTCATGACCTCCTGCTTGCCAGGCAAGTGCTTAACCCACTGAGCTAAATCCCCAGCAAGGCCAGCCTGGATTACATAGAAAGTTCAAAGCAAGTCTGAACTACAGAGTGAGACCTGTCTGAAAACACACACACACACACACACACACACACACACACACACACACACACACACACACACAAAGTCGTATCTTCCCAAGTTAAATCAAACAAATGGGTGAGTCTATCGAAAGCTCAAAAATGTTGGTCAAGTGTGTTTGTAAAACTCCATCGGTCCTTTTATTTATTTATTTTTTAAAATCTCTCTCAACTCAGCATAAATAAAATTTTGAGGAGTTATTTCTCCTCTCACATGATGAGTCTGGAGGAACAGCTTTTCAGGGCTACCTTGGGTTTGGGGAGTTTGTCTCTTAATTGGGCAGGGCTGGGTTTTCCATTCTCTCCCTCCACCTCAGGTCTTCATCTGAGGGTCCAGGACCAGGTGTGGACGCTAGATCGTGGTGGAGGTACCCCTAGACAGTGAGCTGAGAAGAGGACGGAGTGTCCTTCCGTGTTCGCTCCCATGTAGGCAAGGTATTCTGATTGTGCCCGAGGGTTTTTGGTGGTCTTTTCCTGAATGGCAGATTAACCCCAAATTGCTGCACCAGGGGAGAAGTCTGGGGGTGGGTTAGGAGTCCCCCTGACAACTCTCTACATTCTCTGGGTCCTGCACCCTCAATCCTGTGAAGAATGAGGAAGTGGGGTGAGACTGGCTCACATCCCCTGCCCCTGCTGGAAAATGAGCAAGTCAGGACTGACCTGATGCAAAGTGGAGGTTTATTTAGGGCGCCGGGAGTGCAGGAATAAAGTTACCTTAGAGCAGTCTGGAAAGCAGGGAAGCTCACGAGCGTTACCCCATGGGATTGGGGTATAATTCATATTTACAGCGGTAAGCCGGTGTCTAAAAACACCTGTTTCACTGATTGGTGCAACCCAGGCCAGAGGTCTTAGCCTTTGTTTCTGGGGTTAGGAAAGGTCAAAGCGGCTGGGGGTTCCTCAGGTGAGCTGCAAGCACAGGTAATTTCACGAGGGTGAGCTTTCTCAAGCAAACGGGGCATGGGAGACATGTGGGCATTTTCCAAACTTCAGCCACTGTGTTTTTCTGCCTCTACCCCTCGAATCTGTCCCTACAACACTTCCATTCTCACAGCGTTTATACTGCTTGGATATTTTAAAATATGCATCAACTTTTTGTTTATAATAAGCTCATTTATTTTGAAGATTAATTTTATGGGTATGCTTTTGATATACATAATGATCACATTCACTGTAGGGATTTTTTTTTTTTTTTGAGACAGGGTCTCACAGTTCAGGCTGGCCTTGAGCTCACTTTGTAGCTCAGACCAGTCTTAAAATTTGCAAAGATCCTCCTGTCTCAGTCTCCCAAGGGCTGGGATGACAGGCGTGCACCACCAAGCCTGGTTTCAGAATATGTACCTGTACATAATATGTCCTGATTTTTCTTTTTCCCAGCCCTGTCCCCTCCCTTCATCCCCCCTTCATCCCCTCCTATTCACACTTTGTTTCTATTTTTCCTTTTATTCTTTCTTTCTTTTTCCATTCCTTACTATCTCCTCCCCTCTCCCTTGTTCCCCTTTCCGTTTTAACATTTTCTTCTTGTTTCCCAAGATCTATTTGCATTTTTTTCTATTTTTTTTATTTTTAAGGGAAAAAATAAAAATAACAGTAAAGCGGTTTCAAAACAGGTTAGTGAGTTACAATAATTAGTATATTGTATATTGTTGTCTTCACAGTAGTTATTCAGAGCACATACATAGGCATGATATCTTGTTCCAATAATATTAATACAAACCTTTCTTTTCAATGAATTAAAAGAAACTTGCTATATAATTATCTTAACTGTTAACTATATCATATATAAATATATTATCTTCTTTTTATCTTTCTTCTTTTCCATTCTCCCTCATCAAATTTTGTTTTTTATTTTTAATAGCTTTCCCCCAATTCACAATATCTATTGTGCATTTTGGATCTTATTATTCATTCAGTTTCTGGCACTAGTGAGAGAAGAGTGTTTACACATATGGGTCTGATTTATTTCACTTATGAGTATGGTCTTGAGTTGCATCCATTTATCTAGAAAACTCTCAAGTTTATCATTCTTAATGACTGAATAATACTCCAATACATTAAAAAAAATCCACATTTTTTTTTTTTGGTACCAGGGATCAAACTTAAAACATTGTGCTAACCAGGTAAGTGCTTGAGCTACTGAGCTAAATCCCTGGAACCATCCACATCTTTTTTTATCCATTGTTAGGTTGATGGGCATTTGGGTTGTTTCCAGAATTTAGCTATTACAAATTGTGCTGCTGTAAACATGGGTGTACATATAACACTGTGGTATGATGTTTTTAATTCTTCTGGAAAGAAAGCCAGAAGAGGAATAGCTAGGTCTAATGGAACCTCTGATTCTAGTTTTTTTTTTTAAAGGAATTGACACACTGATTTCCACAGTGGTTGCACCAGTCTGCACACCCACCAGTAATGGAGGAGAGTTCCTTTTTCCCCACATCCCTACCAGCATTTGTTATTGGTTGATTTCTTGAAGATAACCATTCTTTCTGGGATAAGATGGCATCTCAGCATTGTTTTAATTTACGTGTCTCAAATGACCAATGATGTTGATAGTTTTTTATATATTTATTTGCTTTTTGTGTTTCTTCATCTGAGAAATGTATATTTATCTTATATGCCCATTTTTGGATTGTATCTTTGAGTTTGGGGTGTCTAATTTTTTCAATTCTTTGTATGTTCTACATAGAAGTCTTTTGTCAAACTATCATTCTTAACTGACTGTTTCTAGCTATGTATTCATACACTCATAATAATATGTTTTGGAATAGCAATATTATAGCAAGGGAATTACAGAATTCTCAGATTTTTACAAATATTTACTAGGGATCAGTATCTCAAAGAACTTACAGGTTATAATGTAGAGTGACCTGGATTATAGTAGTAATGCAATAAATATTTTTTAAATGATCAGTGATGAATATATAGCTTTTTGGTTTCTAGCACAAGAGAAACAATGTGATATCTAACCATGTGTATCTGATTTACTTCACTTAAAAACATTATCTCAAGGTCCATTAATTTACCTAAAAATATCTCAAACTGATCTTTCTTTATGGCTGAGTAGAATTCCATTGTAGAAAAAAACACACCTTCCTTATTTATCTATTGGCTGATGGGTATCATGGCTGTTTCCAAGATTTAGTTATTACAAACTGTGTTGCTATAAACATGTATGTGAATATATTACTATGGTATGATACTTTTAATTCTTTCAAGAAGATACCAAGAAGGGAAATAGCTAGGTCAAATGGAACCTGTAGTCTTAGTTTTTGGAGGACTCTCCATACTGATTTACATAATGGTTATATCTATTTGCATTATCAACCAACAGCAGAGAAAGGTTCCTTATTCCCCACAGCCTTTTTGGCATTTGTCATTGATTGAGTTCTTGATATCCATTCTTTCTGGAGTGAGATAAATCTCAGTGTTGTTTTAATTTGCATCTCTGAAATGACCAGTGTCTATTTTAGTAACTTTTTTCAGTTATTTATTTGCTGATCACAGTTCTTCATCTGAGAAGGATCTATTCATTTCAGATACCCATTTTTGGATTGGGTATTTAATATTGGGCTGTCTTATATCTTTATCTATTTATATATTTTAGATATTGGTCATTTTTCTGAGGAATATCTGGCAATTGTTTTCCACTCTGTGGGTTGTCTTTTCACTCAGTCGTTGGTTGCTTTGGCTTTGTAAAAAGTTTTAACAGGATGAGATCCCAGTTGTTGAAACTTTGTAATATTTCCTGTGTGACTGGGGTTTTGTTCATAAAGTCTTCCCCAACTTGTGACTTCAAGAGTTCTAGCTATTCTATCTTTCAGTAGGTTTATTGTTACTGTTTTAATGTTTAGATCTTGACCCATTTAAATTTTAGTTTAGTGCCCAGTGAGAGATATGGGTCTAGGTTTAATCTTCAGTGTGTGGAAAGCCAGTTTTCCCAGAACCATTTATTAAAGAAGCTGTCTTTCTTCCAAGGAAGGTTTTTGGCCACTTTGTCAATAATAAATTCGTTGAGTATATTTGGAATCTTTTAATCTGTTCCATTGATCCTCAGGTCCATTTTATTTTATTATTATAATTTTTTTCCATTACCATGCTGTTTTTATCATGGTAGCTTTGTAGGATAATTTCAAGTTAAGGATGATGTGCCCTGCCTTGCATTTGTTGCCCAGAATTACTTTTGCTATTCTAGGTCTCTTCCAGTTCTGAATGAATTTTAGGATTCTTTTCTTTGGTTCTGTGAGGTATGCAGTTGGTATTTTGATAGGGATTGCATTAAATCTGTATAATGGCTTTGGAAGTGTGACCATTTTCACTATGTATGTTATGCCTGTCCAAGAACAAGGGATATCTTTCCCTTTTCTAATATCTTTTTTGATCTCCTTTTTTACATTACTGTAATTTTCAATGTAAAGGTTTTTTACTTCCTTCGTTAGTTGATTTCTAAGTATTTCATTTTTTGTTACCATTGTTAAAGGTACAGTTTCCCTAATTTTTCTCTCTGTGAGTTTGTCATTAGTGTACAAAAAAGCTATTGATTTTTGAGTATTGATTTTGTATCCTGTTTGCTACTGAATTTGGTTATTAAATCTAGAAGTCTTCTGGCATAGTTTTTGGGAACTTCTATGTAGAAAGTCATGTCATACACAAAAAATGACAATTTGACCTTTTCTTTTCATGTCATTATTCACTTTATTCTTCCTCATGTCATTTCCTGGATAATGATTCTTTAACTATTATGGATAGGAGTGGTGATAGTGGACATTTTTGTCCTGTTCCTGATTTTAGGGTGAAAGCTTCCAGTTTTTGTCCATTTGGTATACTATTGGCTGTTGGTTCATCACAGATGATTTTTATCAGATTGAGATAAAGACCATCTGTTGCAATTTTCTTTTTTTTTTTATTATGAATGAGTGTTGGGCTTTGTCAAAATCTTTTTCTGTGTCTGTTGAGATGATCTTGTGGTTTTTGTCTTTGGTTCTGTTAATGTGATGTATTACATTTATTGACTCACACATATTGAACTATTGTATCCTGGGATGAATCCTACTTTGTCATGATAATCTTCATGATAACTTTTTGCCTTCTTTTTGCCAGTATCTTATTGAGAATTTTTGTATCCATGTTCAGTAAATTTATTGGCCTCAAGTTCTCTTTTTTGGTTGAATCTTCTCTGAATTTTGTATCAGGTTAATGCTTGCTTCCAAGCATGAATTTAGTCATATTACTTCCCTTTCAGTTTCATTAAAGAGTCTGAGGAATAGTGGCATTAGCTCTTCTCTAAATTTCTTCTCAAATTAAGCAGTGATTCTGTCAGGACCTGTGCTTTGTTATTGGGCTTTTAATGACATCATCAATTTTCTTGATTAATATTGGTTTCTTTAGAATTTTTATATTGTATCATTTCAGCTTTAGAAATCATATATCTATGAATATTTCCATTTCCTCTGTGATTTTCACCTTACTAAAATATAAATTCTCAAAGTAGATATTGAGGATCTTATGTAGTGATTTCACCCTTTTCCTTATTGTATGGATTTGAGTCTTTCATTTCCTTTTTTGATAAGGTTGGCTAATGGTTTGTCTATTTTATTTAATCTTTCAAAGAACCAACTCTTTGATTCATTTATCTTTTGTTATTGTTAGTTTCAATTAAATTAATTTCTGATTTTTTTTTTGTAATTCCCTCCTTCATATAAGCTTTTGTTTTACTTGCTTTTCTTTTTATAATAGATTGAGGGTTATCATTATGTTGTTTACTTGAGTATGTTCTACTTTTCTTCCTTTTTTAAAAATTTTTTTATTTTAAAGAGAATAAAACAAAAGAGGACAGATCTAAGCAGATCAGAACAGAACAATGTAAGCAACACAGCACTTCACAACAAGACAACTGGATATTAACAGTAGCTATCAATGTCTCTTTGTTTGAAATAGTTGAGCTTAGCTTTACACACAATAATGTCAAACATAACAAAATAGAATAAAACCACTCAAGAGAATGAAAGTATTTCAAGGCATTCTGAACCAAATAAGCAAAGATGAACAATGGCTACTATATTATATCATTTTCCATAAAAATTTGATTATATTATCATACATATTAAAATCCAATAAGACACAATGTGATAGAACCAATGATAATAGAAAAACAAGAGCATGGTAGGACTTCAGAGCAAGATGATATCAAATCAAGAATGGCTGCCATATTGTCTTTTCTTCAAAGTAACTATTCATACCATCACATATATTAAGATCAAACAAAACAGAATAAAACCATTCCAACCAATGAATGAAAGCATAAGAATTCAAAGCAATATAATGGTGAACCATGATTACCATAAAATCTGTATTCTTACCATTTCTTACACTAGGGAGACTATATAGTATTTATACATTTGAGTTTGATTTATTTCACTTATGAGTATGGATTCAAGTTGCATCCATTTATTTATAAATATCTCAATGTGCTCATTCTTTATAGCTGAGTAGTACTACATTGTTTAAAAGTACCACAATGTTTTTTTAAGTACCACAATTTTTTTATCCATTCCTCAGTTGATGGGCACTTAGGTTATTTCCCAGATCTGGCTGCTACAAATTGTGCTGTTATAAACATGGGTGCACATATATCACTGTGGTAAGATGTTTTCAGTTCTTCTGGGAATATGCCTAAGAGTGGAATAGCTAGGTCAAATGGGACCTCCAACCCCAACTTTTTGAGGAATCTCCAGATTGACCTCCACAGTGGTTGCACCAGTCTATTCTCCCACCAACAGTGCAGAAGACTTCCTTTTTCCCCCACAGCCTCTCCAGCATTTGTTGTTGGTAGTTTTCTTGATCCTGACCATTCTTTTGGGAGTGAGATAGAATCTCAGTGTGGTTTTAATTTGCATTTCTCTAATGACCAATGATGATGAACATTTTTTCATGTATTTATTTGCCATTCATATTTCTTTATCTGAGAACTGTGTGTTCATCTTGGATGACCAGTTTTGGATTGGGTCTTTGAATTTCTGGGGTCTGATTTTTTTAATCCTTTATAAGTTCTAGACAGAAGTCCTTTGTCTGAGGAACAGTTTGCTAAGACTTTTTCCCAGTTTGTGGGTTTTCTTTTCACTATGCTGGAGATTTCTTTTGACATGCAGAAACTCTTTAATAAGATGTGATCCAAGTTATTGATTCTGGGAAGTATTTCCCGTGTGGTTTGATTCTTGTTCATGAATTCTCTACCTACCCCTATGTCTTCAAGATTTTGACCTACTTTGTCTTGCAACAGATTTAGTGTTTCTATTTTAACATTTAAATCTTTGTTCCATTTAGATTTTAATTTAGTACATGGTGATAGGCATGGGTCTAATTTTAGTTTTTGGCATATGGATAGTCAGTTTTTCCAGCACTATTTATTAAAGAGATTGTCATTCTTCCAGTGAACATGCTTGGCCCCTTTATCAAAGATAAGGTGGCTGAGTGTGCTCATAGTTGTATCTTCTATTCTATTCCATTGATCTTCAGGTCTGTTTTTATTCCAGTACCATGGTGATTTTATTACGGTAGCTTTGTAGTATAACTTCAAGTCAGGGATTGTGATGCCTTCTGCCTTGGCTTTGCTGCTTAGAATTGCCTTTGGTATTCTAGGTCTCTTCTGGTTCCAGATGAGTTTTAGGAGTGATTTTCCCTAGATCTATGAGGTATGTTAGGGGTATTTTCATTGGGATTGCACTGAATCTGTATAACAATTTTGGGAGCATGGCCATTTTCACAATATTTATTCTTCCTATCCATGAACAAGGGATGTCTTTCCATTTATTGAAGTCCTCTTTGATTTCTTTTTCAGGGTATTATAATTTTCCCTGTACAACTCTTTTACATCTTTTGTTAGATTAATTCCTAAGTATTTTATTTTATTTTTTTTTGGATGCTAGTGTGAAGGGTGTGGCTTCTCTTATTTCTCTCTCAGTGATTTTGTTGTCAGTGTATAAGAATGCTAATGACTTTTGAGTATTGACTTTGTATCCAGCTACCTTGCTGAATTTATTTATTATATCTAGGAGACTTTCAATGGAGGTTTGGGGGTCTTCTATGTAGAGTATCATGTCATCTGCAAATAATGATAATTTAACTTCTTTTCCTATTTTTACTCTTTTATTTCTCTCTCTTGACTATTTGCTCTGGCTAGTATTTCCAGTACCATGTTGAATAGGAGCAGTGATAAGGGACATCCTTGTCTTGTGCCAGATTTCAAGGTAAAGGCTTTCAGTTTTTGTCCATTTAGTATGATGTTGGCTCTTGGTTTGTCATAGATGGCTTTTATCATATTGAGATAAAGACCATCTATTCCAGTTCTCTGTAAGGTTCTTATCATGAATGGGTGTTGGATCTTATCAAAAGCTTTTTCTGCATCTATAGAAATGATCATGTGATTCTTGCTCTTTTGATATGGTGGATTACATTTATTGATTTATGTATGTTGAACCATCCCTCCATGCTTGGGACGAATCCCACTTGGTCATGGTATATAATCTTTTTGATGATTTGCTGCATCCTGTTTGCCAATATTTTACTGAGAATGTTTGCATCTATGTTCATTAGGGAGATTGGCCTGTAGTTCTTTTTTAGTTGGCTCTTTCTCAGGTTTTAGTACTAGAGTGATATTTGCTTCCATGAATGACTTAGGGAGAATTGCTTCCCTTTCAATTTCATTGAAGAGTTTGAGGAGTGTCGGCATTAAATCTTCTTTGTATTTCTTGTAGATTTCTGCAATCAATCTGTCTGAGCCTGTGTTCTTTGTTGGTAGGGACTTGATTACATTTTCAATTTCATTAATAGAAATTGGGTTATTCAGCATTTTTATATCTTCTTGATCCAGCTTTGTTTCCAGGAATCTGTCCATTTCTTCTGTGTTTTGGAACTTATAAGAATAGAGGTTTTTGAAATAGTTGTTGATGATCTGTATTTCCACAGGGTCAGTAGTGATTTCACCTTTTGCATTCTGTACTGCATGAATTTGAGTCTTTTCTTTCTTTTTTAAAATTAGGTTGGCCAGGGGCTTATCAATTTTATTTATTCTTTCAAAGAACCAACTCTTTGATTCATTGATTCTTTGTATTGTTTCCTTAGTCTCTATTGCATTAATTTCTGCTCTGATCTTTATAATTTCCTCCCTTCTTTTGGCTTTGGGCTTGGCTTGCTCTTCTTTTTCTAGATGTTTGAGGTGTAATATCAGGTTGCTTATTTATGTTCATTCTGTTTTCCTGATGTGGGAACTCAGTGCAATAAATTTTCCTTTGAGGACCACTTTCATTGCATACCACAGATTCTGGTAAGTTGTATCTGTATTTTTGTTTGCTTGTAGATATTGTTTAATTTCTTCTTTAATTTTCTCTGTGACCCACTGATTGCTAAAGAGTGTATTATTTAATTACCATGTGTTTGTGGAGTTTTTGCAGTTACTTTTATGATTAATTTCCAGTTTCATGGCACTGTGATCAGATAACATGCATGGGATAATTTCAATTCTTTTGCATTTACTTAAATATGTTCTCTGGATTAGTATATGGCCTATTTTAGAGAATGCCCCATGTACTGCTGAGAAGAATGTATATTCTGATATTGTTGGGTGGAACACTCTCTATACATCTATCCATTTGTTCACAGGTGTGATTCACTTCTGTTATTTCTTTGCTGATTTTCTGTCTAGTTGATCTATCCCTTTGTGTCAATGGTGTGTTAAGGTCTCCTGTTATAATTGTGTTTTGCCTATTTGATTTTTCATTTCTGTTAATACTTGCTTTG
Source organism: Hydrochoerus hydrochaeris (assembly GCA_004027455.1). Taxonomy (NCBI): domain Eukaryota; kingdom Metazoa; phylum Chordata; class Mammalia; order Rodentia; family Hydrochaeridae; genus Hydrochoerus; species Hydrochoerus hydrochaeris. The sequence goes on from PVLA01003303.1 coordinate 54,937, forward strand.
TGTATCTAGGTGCTTTGGAATTTGGTGCATATATATTTAAGATTATCTCTTTGTCTTGCAGCTTTCCCCTAACTTTATGTAGTATGTAGACCTTCTTTATTTCTTCAGTCCAATCTTGGTCTGAGTTTCACATTGTCTGCAAACAGAATAGCTACTCCCACTTTTTTTTTTGAGTTCCTGTTGCATGGAGTATTGTTTTCCATCCTTTGACTTTCAGTCTATGAGTTTCCTTTTGGGTTAGATGGGTTTCTTGTAGAGAGCATATGGTTGGATGTTTTTCTTGATCCCTTCTGCCAGTCTGTTTCTTTTAATTGGTGAATTGAGGCCATTTGCATTAATGGTTATAACTGTCATATGTTGGTTTATTTTTGACATGTTATCTTTCTGATGTTGTATCTCAACTTTCCATTCTTTTTAATTGTCTGTCTTGCTTAGTGGTTTTTTTTTCCTATGTGTATCTAGAATGTCTTTCAGTATTCTTTGTAGGGTTGGTTTGGTGATCATGAAGTTCTTCAGCTGTTCTTTGTCATGGAAGTATCTTATTTCTCCATTCACTATGAAGGACAGTTTTGCAGGGTACATCAGTCTGGGTTGGAAGTCGTTTTCCTTTAGTATCTGAAACACTTCACTCCATGCTCTTGTTGATTTCATTGTTTGTGTTGAGAAGTCTGCTGTGCTTCCAATAGGTTTTCCTTTATAGGTGATCTGTCTTTTCTCTCTAACAGCTTTTAATATTCTGTTCTTATGTTGGATATCTGGGATGGTGGTTATTATATGTCTGGGTGTAGTTTTGTTTTGGTTGTGGCTATTTGGAGTTCTATATGCTTCACCAATCTGTATGTCAGTTTCCATACTCATGTTTGGGAAGTTTTCAGCTATTACTTCTTTTTTTAAAATTTTATTTAAAGAGGGGGGGGGGAAGCAAAACAGAAAAAAGGGTAGAAACAATACAGAATTTCAAAAAAAAAATAAACAGTGAGAAATCACTATTTGATGATACATTACATATTGTCTTCCTGGATATAGTTGTTCAAGCTACAAACCTAAAGCATTCAAAATGAACATTCAAACAGTGAGGCTGCAAACAGTTCTGTTCACTGATCCAACAAAAACTTAGTAACATGGTTATCAATCCTAGACACTTAAGGTTACATACAGTTATCTCTTTTAGAGCACTTTCTTTTCCTCCTCTTGCTTTTTTTAAAAAAAATTTTTATTTAAAGAAAAAATTTTGAAACAGAAAGAGGGTAGAAACAATACAAAATCTCAAAAACAAACCAAAACAAAACAAAACAAAAAAAACCAAAAATAGTAAGCAGTAAAAAATCACTAGTTGATAATTAAATACTTTCCTCTTAGATGCAGTTGTTCAAGTTACAGAACTAAAGTCCACAAAGTGGGCATCCAAACAGTGAGACTTCAGTCAGTTTTGCTCATCCATCCAACTAAAACTTTAGCAACACGGTTATTAATTCCACACACTCAAACATACATGCAGTTATATCCTTTAGAATACTCTTCTCCTTTTTTTTCTTTACAATAACTATAATCCATTCTCGTAAACCACTTAGAAGTTCTATACATGTATAAGTCTCTACACATATACCTAGCCTTTCTGTATTAGAGGGAGAAACAAATCAAAACAAGTCAGCAATGCAAATTCCTAGAGAAACAGGAAATGAAAAGAACATACAAAAACAACACTAGGTGGTCTATAGTAGTCACTATGATGTCTCTTGTTATTTTCAATAAAATTGTCTATATTGTCAAATATAATATAAACTTACCATTGCTTTACACTATTAATAAAATCTAAACATTGGAGACATTATAGGAGTTCAAAGGCAGTTAACAATGAAACCAGAATGGGTGTCCTATTGAATCCTGTCATCTTCAGAGTAGTTGCCCCTACTCTCAAACTCGACACTCTCAAGCATACCAGATTCAAATAAAATCAGTCAAGATAAAACAGTGATATAACCAATTTTCTCTGTCTTATCTCTGCCATGCTATTTTTCTGTTGTTATTTGTTTACTTTTCTCCTTCATTCCACTGTCTGCCCCTTTCTTTGAGGCCTTTCTGCCATTATTCCTGGAACCTTGGTGATTTTCTTCTCTCTCTCTAGAATGTTCTTCAGTATTCTTTGCAGGGTTGGATAAGAGATCATAAACTCCCCCAGTTCCTCTTTGTTGTGGAAATATCTTGTCTCTCCATTAATTTTGAGAGACAGTTTTGCAGGGTACATCATTCTGGATTGGAGATTATTTTCTTTCAGGGGTTGGAAGATTTCACTCCAAGCTTTTCTTGATTTGATGGTTTGCAGTGAGAAGTCTGCTGTGGTTTTGATGAGTTTTCCTTTATAGGTAATCTGTTTCTTTTCTCTGACCACTTTTAATATTCTGTTCTTGTGATGGATTTCTGGGATCCTGATTGTTATATGTCTGGGTGTAGATCTGTTTGGGTTGTAGCTGGCTGGAGTTCTATATGCCTCATTTAACTGAACTTCACTTCTGTTACCTATGTTTGGGAAGTTTTCCTTAATTATTTCTGTGAATAGACTTTTTATTTCATTTGTATTTATTGTTGCATCTTCATTCACATATTTTATTCTTAAGTTGCAAATCCTCTTGTCATCTTCTAGCCTTTGTATCATTGCTTCCTGGTTCCTGATTATTTTTAAGAGATCCTTCCTTTCATGATCATACTTTGCAAATCTATCTTCAAGTTTTGAAAGTTTGTTTTTAGTTTCTGTTAAAAGGTTTTGCCAGGTTTCAATGGAGTTTTTAATTTCCTGATATTCTCTTTGGATCTGTTTTATATATTCTAGATTTTGTTTATATTCTTCATCAAAGGCTTCTCTCCTTTCTCTGGGTTCCTCTATTCTTTCATTTATGCCTACTTGAGGATTACCCAGGACTTCTTTTATTAATCTTCTTATATCTTGCTTCACCTGAGTTAGAATTTCAGATTTAAATTCGATGATGAGGTCATGGATGTATTTCTTTATTTCCAATGAGGCTGTCTCTGACATTACAGGTTTGCTGCTCTCAACCTCCTCTGCATTTACCTCTGTTGGACTCACTTTCCCTGGTTTCACAGTTGGGGACCTTTTGCTCTTTCTCTGTCTTGTCATATTTTTGGCCCCCTTCAGACAGGTGGGTGGTGGAGGTCTCTGGGCCTTTCCTATTGTTTACAGTTTTTCTGCATTGCACTTGCTAGGGAAGTACCACCCCCTAGTCCACTGCGGATCTGCGAGTTGAATGCTGAGAGCTGGCTCCTCCCCCTACGCCAGTCAATCAGTTTATGATTCAACAAGTTTGTGTGCTCCCTGGGGATGCCACTGGCCCAGAAAAGTCTCGTCCCTGGCTATTGGGTTTCAACCAGGGGCGTGGCCCTACCTGAGCAGATCCCACCAATCTGCTTTGGAGTAGGAGTCATCAGCAGATGCTGCCTCAGGTTTTGATTCAAGCCAGCCTTGCCCAACTCCAAAATGTTGCCCAGCCAGTCCTCCCGGTTTGGGGATTCCATTTCCCATCACTCACCAAGTTTGTGCAGCTCGACTGGCTATTTCCACTCCCTGTCTCAGCACCTCCTCCAGTCGAGGGTCTGGAGCTCACCAACCCCCGCTCTTGCTCACAGCAGGGCCGTGATCTCAGCTTGATCATGAGTCACCTGACTCTAAGACATTCCGGTACAGTGAGCAGGGCTCGCCCAGCTCCAGCCCTCTGTCCGTGCTTCTTTTTCTTCTTTCTTTTTTCTTTTCTTTTCTTTTCTTTTCTTTTCTTTTCTTTTCTTTTCTTTTTCTCTTTCCTCAGTTTCTTCCTGGGTTGTGAGAATTCCTCTCCTTTTGTCTGGCTTTCTCCATGTTGCCAGATTCCAGCATCTGAGTTGTTTTTATATTTTTTTTCCTCAGAGAGACTCTCTTATCCTGCCGCCACTCAGTCGGCCATCTTGCAATCTCCTTACTTCTGTAAATAGCCTCTTGATATCATTTGTGTTGTCCTCTTCTTTTTCATTTATCCCTATTAATCTTATGTTGTTTTCCTTTGCATCATCTTGCAGCTGTTGAATTGTTATTTCCTGATTTCTTGTTATTTTTAGAAGATTTTTCCTTTCCTGTTCATTAGCTGAAATCTTATCTTCGAGGTCTGAGATTCTATCTTCACTTTCATTGAGGTGGTTTTTGCAACTTTCAATAGAGTTTTTGATTTCCTGTGTATCTCTTTGAATCTGCTTCATGTATTCTGTTTAGTTCTTAAACTGTTCATTCAGGGATTCTATCATTTTGCTTTATTCCTCTAATTTTTTAGCTGTGTTGTCATTGGATGCATTCAGTATCTCTTTCACTACTTTTATCATTTCTTCTTTTACCTGGGAGATTATTTCTGATTTGAGTTCCCTCATAGCTTCCTATACTTGCTTCTTTATTTCAGTTGATATCATTTCAGGCATTTCAGGTGTATGGCTAATATTTTCTTCTGTGTACATGGCTCCTAGATTTTCTTGGGATGGGCTGCTGGAGGTTTGAGATTGCATTTTGGTCTTTTGTTTTATCATTTTCCTATATTTCCGTGTTTCCAGTGATGTTCCAAAACTTTCCTTGGATGTGTTGGAAATCACCTCCTGCACCCTCTGTTACAGGGACTCATGTGGCTTTGGTTACACTTGTGCAGTGGGCCTGATTTCTCTGGTTAAATGAAGGTTGCTGGGCATGGTCCAAATCAAGCCTGCAGAACCTCTGGATTCTAGTCCAGTATCCTAAGGGAGCTGGGTGGACACCCAGCCACCCAAATGGATGGTCCCAAACTTTTCTGGGCCTGCTCTGGTGAGCTGCAACTCTGTTCTATTTTTCTGATGTGGTAATTTTCTGCTATAAATTTCCTTCTAAAAGAGATGAGGAAAACAAAGGTATAGAAGAATAGAAACAGAGTAGAAGCAAGACTAAAGGTCAAAGGAAGATTATGCAAGCTTTGGGAAATTGGTGAAGAAGACAGGAGGGAAAGAAAGAAGGAAGAAATAGAAACAGGAATAGAACAAAACAAAAAAAACCCTAAAAATAATATTCCTACTCTTATAAAAAGAATAAACAACAACAAGAAGAAAACGAAGAAAGAAGGAAAAACAGTGTCAACTTCAGTGAGTATGTGCTCTCACTGATAGTTAAAGGGGACAGAAAAAGTCCAAATCTGTGTTGGTTGATCCCAGTAGGCCTGAAGCAGAATTATGGAAGATGGCAGACCGTCTCAGCATGCCTGTATTTTCACCTCCATGGAAGTTCAGGCTGATCCTGGGTTTTAGCTGAGAGACTGGGACATAGTTGTTCAGTCCACAACAACCTGGGTACCACTCGCCTGCTTAAACTTGGCATCCTGACCTTGTATGTCTCCTGAGACTGCACCTCACCCTGATACTGGGTGTCACAAGATGGAGCCAACTCATGGCTGTTCTGAGTCCCAAGTTTAGCTGGCTCCTTCCCTAAGTGGTGACCAGTCATTTACCCTCACCTGGGGATATTTGGATTCAACTCAATCACAAGCTGCTGCAGCCCACAGCATCCACTGCTCCATTCCTCTGGTGTGTTTCTTTCTGGAGGCCTCCAGAGTTATCTGTAGTCACTGTGCCTCTATAGGTTCAAGGAATGTTTTTCACTCTGTGAGTTAGGATTCAGGGAGAAAGTGCCATTTGCCACTTTCCTCTTCTGCATTAAGGTCCCTCTCTTTGTTCTTCCTGAGGTCTCCAGTACTCGCTTTAGAGCCTTCCTGGGTCCTGGAGACCAACTTCCTGCCTTCTTCCCTTCTCCATGTTGCTACATTCCAATGTCTGAACACCAAATCTCAGAGAGTCTGATTTTGCATTGGTTATCATTCTGCTGTCTTCTCATCTTCCTCCTAAATTATTCACTTATATACTAGACTGGGAAGCTGAAAGCCTTGTTTATAATACTTTTTTAAATTTTATTCTGGGAAAAGCTGCCAAGGTCACTTGTTATCTTTGGAAGTTATGAATGTAGTATCCTCAACAGAAGGTCTTTCTACAGGTAGCTGAAGCTGCCAGCAGAGCATGGCAGAGAGTAGGTGCCAGTGAATACACGGAGAATGAACAAGTGGTGGTTATAATGACTTCTGGTGGTTGGGAAAGATACTTATACAGATTAGGAGAGAGGTATAATCAGATGCATTGTTTACCAGAGATAAATGGGAGCACCTGCTTGATCTCTGAAAAGATGAATTTCTTAGACAGGAAAAGGATAGCTGTCAAAATGTGTACAGCCAAAACAAAGGGCTCCTAGTCTTGATTCTTGGGGCAAGCTAAGCATGGGTGACTAACAAAATCATGGTACTATGAAACCCTGTTCCAACTTTGCTTAGGTCAGAAAGAATTATCTTCTCTTTAAGATTCCATTGGCTACTATGTGAGAACTGAATGAATATTAGCTCTTCTGTGTAGCATAAGTTTCTTCTATTAAGATGAGACTAGTAGTATCAACCCCTAAGTGCCAGTAAAATACAAAGATGTTCTTTGCTCAGTTGTGGAAGATGGCCTGCCAGTGTCACATTTGGAATGAGGAAATCATTAAGTTCTTGGGTAATTTAGGGATGTGGCTGCCTGTAAAGAAATATTCCATAGAACATAAGCTAACTTATGTTCTGGAGGTTTTGTTTATTGATTTTTTTGTCTATTAGCTCATATTCGTAGAACAATGACTGCCACATAGTAGTCATTCAATACTTATTGAATAGATACACATTGCTCTTCTTGCTCATACAGCAGGTGGTATACAAGCTATTAATTAACAAGAGACATAAATATGTGAGGAATTTATATAATCTGTTATTTGCGTATGCATAAGGTGATGTATATAAAAAAAGTACTTTTGTTCTGGAACCAGAATCATTTTCATCTCATCTCAGTATAGCAGCTTAGCTGGCCATAATTTTGTTAATGTCATTACTGTTAGCAGTGAGTAGATTACTTACTTATCTCTCAAACCAAATTTTTATCTGTGAAAGTCAAAATTAGATGGAGAAAGGATCAATAAAGTACCCAGCTAATGCACTATAATAAAAATGTAATGAATCATTGGAAATGAAATGACTTCTGACAATTGCTGAGATGAATGCTACTGCACAAAACTTCGGATTGTCATTTGGAATTGATATCATGGGAAACTAGTTGCAGCATGAACTTTAATAAAAAATCTTCCACAGCACTGGTGCCCATTAATTTGATTTCTAAAGAAGCTGGGCATTATGAAATCAAGTATATTTCTGAGCATTTCTCATGCATTTACTGATTCAAATATCTGTCTCTTTTTTCCCTATAGCTCATGCAAATTGACTAAGATGAATGTATATTTTAGACTTGTGGAATTTTCATTTTTGCTCAAAAGACTTGCATAGTTAAATATTGCTAATATTTTATCCTCATTTTCTTGTAGAAAAAAATATATAGAATTTGTAAGTTCATGATAGAATTAGAAAATGCCATCCTCAAATGAGATTATTGAACCTGCAGCCTTTAGCTATGTGCACGTAGGTTTACGATACAGTTATGTTCCAAAAAATTCACCATAGTTGAAAATATTGTAAGACAATGATGTTTTGAATATACCTAGTCTATCAAAGATCTTAGCTTCACTATACAGTGTAGTGTACAGTAGCAGTTGTTGACCTTCACAGTCCTGTGGTTAAGTGGGATCTGTGGCTTACTGCTGCTCCCCAGCAAAGCAAGGAAATAATATATCCTCTATCACCAGCCTAGGAAAAGATATAAATTCAATATTCAAAGGACAGTTTCTAATGAATGAGTTCTTAAGTTGCAAATTGCAAGTCAAATTCTCACAAATCAAAGAATTTCTATATTTTTGCTCTATACTATACAGGTACATAAAACATTAATATAGATAGCAAACTTTAGGTAAATGAAGTTTTCTCCTTTCAGAAGTGTGCCTAGTTGTAAGGTACAGTAGTGGATGATAGTTTCTGAGGAACATAAGATAAACTAAAGTTTTATAAAAGACCAGAATTTATTTTACAAGATCTTTTCTGCAGCAGTCTAAACTAGTTTAAAATGCATGTGGATATTATATATGCTTTCAGGTTTGTTTGGTATAATTGGACAATAAAAGTTATGTTTATTAAAAATGTGACATTTGGTACACCTATGTGTTATGAAGTAGTTATGACACTAAAGCTAATGAACATATCTATTACCTTTTCAGTGGTAAAATGGTGTAAGATGTATTCACTTCATCTATTTCAAGTATATAACAGATCAATGATAAAGTGCTGGACATCAGGTCTCATGAAATTATTAATTTCATAAGAGTAAGTTTGAATATTTTGATCAAGATTTTCTAATTCCCATCCCATCTCTGATTCTTGGTAGCCATAACTTTACTCTATGAGCTGAGATTCTAATTATAAATGAAAGCTTGCAGTCTTTGTCTTTCTCTATTTATCTTATTTCAATAACAATAAAGTCCTCCACATTTTCCCATGTCGTCACAAATAGCAGATTTCTCCTTTTTAAAAGCAAGCAATATTTCTTTGCATTCATATATCAAATATACATATGTCAAATTTTCTTTATCCATTAGTCCATTGACAGATACTTAAGGTGTTTTTCTGTCTTAACTTGCATGAATAATTCTGCAGTGAGCATGGTAATATAGATATCTCTTTAAAACAGTGAGTTTATTTCCATAGGACATATACTCAGAAGTGGAATTTCTGAATTATATGGTACAGTATATGATGGTTTTATTTTTAATTTTTAGAAGGTCTGCTATATGGTTTTCAATAATAGTTGTCTAACCTTATATTATCACTAACAATCTATAAGGGTTGCTTATCAACACAACTTGGAAAACACTTGTTATTTTTTGGCCTTTTAGCCATTGAGTGTGAGGTGTGAGGTAATATCTCGTTGTGTTATTCATTGTACTTCCTCAATCATTTTCTTTGTATATGGTATGATCAATGAACACAGAAATTGTTTCCATTTGAAAATTACAATTAAAGACAACTTAAAGTCCTTTATGATCTGTTTTCCAAAATGTTTATATCAATTTACACTGCCCCAGCTCATCTGAGCTTACCAGCATCTCTTCATCTCTGGAAACGTTGGTTCCCATTTGAAAAATAATTATCTTTTTCTGAAGAACCCTATGATCATACCTCAAAGTGATTATCAATGGATTATTTCCCTCAGATATTATTTATTTATTTCATATTACCTTCTGGGATAGAATTAGTGAAAAGTAAAGGGAAATCTTAAATGGAAATGTAACAGGGGAAGAAACCAAATGAAAATTCTCAGAGTGCTGAATCATGCTCTGCTATCAGTGAACTAGAAAGATAATGTGTTAATTAATGACAATTATTATGAGAAATTGTGAGATCTGACAGGAAACAGATGCTGCCTGCCATAGTAGAATTCGTGGTACTCAGCGAATACCAGAGACTGGAGTGCTTCATCGTGGAGGAGGAATTGAGGAGAAAGTAGCATGTAGAAAGGCATGTAGAAGGGATCTTCCAGACATCTCAGGCTTCACTTCTAACACTTCAGATCAAGTTCTTACAGGTCTCTTCTGGGCCCTTGTAGTAGCCTTCAATGTTGTTTTTGTTTTCTTCTCCTTACACAGAAACTGTTTTTTTCTAAGTTGCTACTACTTAGAAATTTGATACTGCAAATTATGTTGCATACTTTACATTAACTCCTAAAAAAAAACATATGTACCAATTTAACGTGTCTGCTCTTTTAGAATTTTAGGGTCTTTGGACCACATCTGATGAGAAAATTTGTGATCCAACACAGGACTTTCTAAATTTATGTGGGAACATGTCTACAGATTGATGGTCAGCCATAAACCATCTTTTTCCCTAGAATTTACAGCTCACATGAGATTTTAGGGTCAAGACTACCTAGTTATTTCTTGCAATGGCAGTTTATTGCCTTGATAGATATTTTAACAACTATTTTGTACAATAAATCTTTTGATAGGAAAGGTCCCACCTCTTTTACTACCTGACCATGGTTTGGAAATTACAGAGTATAAAAAGGTGGTATTTGTCAACAATTTTAATGTCCTGTTCCAACCACCTAAGACTTTATTGGCAGTATATTCTGTATTCAAAACAGTGTTAACAGTTTAGGATTTTTCTGAAAAATAAAATTCTTCCTGTTTGCTAGAACAGAGGGTATATATTTTGAAATAAAAGAAAATATAGTTCAATAATAATGTAAAACTGAAGAATAATAATATAATAACTAACTCAAATACTTACTATATACTACAAAGCATCCTAAATGCTTTACATCAGTTATTTTAACTGTAAAATTTAATTTTTAAAGTTACCCTATGAGATACATGATGAAAGATGTCATCTGAACTCTAGATTCATATGTTTTCAACCACTAACTTGATTAAACCAATAGGAGGAAGAAGTCATTTCCAAAAATGCCAGAGAAGTTTGTAAAATGGGGAAGAATTTTAACTGTATTTGAGGACTGAGAAGCAGTCAGAAAGACCAACGTAAGTAGAGAGCAGTTTAGGTGGCAATACCATGAACGAATTTCTAATGGCCAGAATCTAAATGAATGTTAGTGGGAAAATGTTGCAGAATTACAGGGCAATTGTAAAAGTCAGAGTATATGAAATTAAGTAGTCCAGGAATAAAATATTATTTGTAACTATAATTCCAAGACAGTGAATGCTCGCCTTTCCAACTGAAGTTTGTAACAGCAGCGATGACAACGATGACAGCAACTCCACCACCAACAACAGCAACACCACCACCTACAAGAAGAAGACTCTTGAGTTTTTCCAGCGCTATCCTTGGCTTTTTAAAAGGCTATTAACTACTGGAATGCCTTATCAGCAGTAAGTCACATTGGGAAATTTCCTTGTTGTGCAGTGTCATTTGGATTGAGGGTAGATATTCACAATCTTAAGGTAAAACACAGACATTCTTGAACAGCATTATTTGAAAGCCCTCTAGATGTTTGGAATTAGGATATACAGCTTGAACATCCTTTTGAAGCATGGGGATTCATCACTGGTGCTGCTGCTTTATGGTTCTGGTCACAGAGATCTACCATGTGGTGGCCCATGCATGGAATTTTGTTTGTAGTGATTACTGTGAAAGGGAAAACATGTATGGGAGCCTGGAATTATTATCCAAAACTTTCTCCTAGGCTATGGGTTTTCTAAAGTGACTCTAGTCAGCTCACTTTGTTTCTTACTGCTCCTTATATTTCTCTACTGCTTGCTTTGTAGTTAAGTCTCCAGATTCTGGGGCCAAATTGTCTGCTTATAAATCTTAGCTACTCCACTGGTTTCAGTTTTTTAAACTGTTGGCATAAGCCTTCTCTCTGTAATAATTGGTTTTCTCACCTGTAAAATGGCGATAATTATATCTAAATTATAGGGTTTTTGAGATTAAATAAATTGCAGAGTATATTCATCCTATCTGCTTTCATGGATGAATTTGAGATGGGGTCATTTTGTAGATGAACAATGATGTATTGTTCTTTCTTTCACCTTACAGACTTATAATGATACCATTATTTTAAGTTTTTTCCCTCTAGTTTACATGGAATGAAAATGTCACTGTAATTTCACATGTTAATTAATTTTTCCTCTCTTTATGCATAAATCTAGCACCTTTTTTGCTGTTACTTAAAGAAACATTTAGGTTTACCCACAAAAATTATCCACAAGTATGATGAATTGTGAAAACATAATGTACTGCTTTAAATTATGACAGTGAAATGGTTTATATTACTGCTTGTGATGAGTCCTCTAGGCATGGTAAATCATGTTTAATAATCCTAAAATTGCTGTATTTCTATTTTAAGATAATATTTGTCTGTATAATTTGAATTCATATTAGCAGTACTATTAAATACTTTTAAAATCACTGTATGGTGATATTTGGAATATACTAATTTGGGAATTCCTGGAAGGTTGTCTTTACTGTAAATCATTACCAGATTTTGTCCAAAAGGCTTTATCTTCAAATGCCAAAGGAATGAAGGCTTCAATTTTGGGGGGACTCAAATATTCAGGGCAGAGTATTAGTTTTGATCTAAAAAGGAAGTGTAAGGAGTACCAGCAGGGGCATGGTTGCTTTTATTCCCTCGGCCTTGGCAGAATTGCTTGTTATAATACAGTTGTCTCCTCCTCACATCTGGTTTGCTTCTCGGCCCCCTTCTTGGCTGTGAACCGAGATTTTTATAATTTCTATCACAGTATGGGGTAACCTATACATGTTGTGTAATTAAAAAAAATCAGTCACCTGTCTTAAACAAACATATTCTAATTGTGGTCACTATGGTCATGTCAGTTATCAATGCTTGCTTTCTTGGTTTAGTATTGAGTTTCTTTTGACTTCCTTATATTTACACTTGGTTTGCTGATTTTCCTGGTTTTGTTGTTGTTGGCTTGCTTCCCCTGCCCCCCCGAGATAGTAACTTACTCTGTAATTGGATTAGCTTTGAAATTGTGATCCTACGGCCTCAGCCTCCTGAGATTTTCCCGTTTTTTATGTAATAGGCAATGCAGGAGAATGGGCCTTATAAAGTGGCTAGTACAGATCCTCCCCTACCTGGGCTAGTATCCTAGCAGTTGCAATACATTAATATTTATTTTCTGTATTTCTTGTTTTATTATTTATTTCAGTGTGCATATTTGTTACGAGAGGTTTGGAGGGAGAGTCTAGGCAAGCTCACTTTTGGCAGGTGTAATCACCAAAGCCTGACTTGTTCACTTCCATCCAAATATAAGGAAAGTATCTTCCATTTCAGAAATAACAAAATCTATGATTGTAAATCTGAGTTTTTTGTTTTCTTTCTCTCCTTCTACAACTCATTTTATTGAAAAACCCTAAATAGAAACGTTGTCAAAACAACACCTACCAACATTTAAATTGGAACCAAACTAAAACATAATACAACATGCAGGTGTGCAACACACACACAACCTTACAGAAGTTGGTGTTAATTTTACATTTTTATGTAATGGGAAATATTTATAGCTGATGAATTTTTGAAGTTAAGAAGATAGAAATCCTGGTCTCTGAATCAAGACCAGAGGAAATAAAATATAAAGCAAAGCAATGAATTGTGACTAAAAATGAAAAGCTGTGAATCTAGACATCAAATATGGCCGAGTATGAGCTATTTTATTTCCTTGAGTGTTGCAGATGCATGAAGCATTTCTGATCGCTCAGGATTCAATATGAGAAGTCAGTCAAGTAGCAGGAGTTCTATTTCTTTGATGGAAAATTAGTCAAGGCTGGAGAGCAAAGTGGAGCAGCTTTTGCATATTCTGAGGTAACAATTCAAATGGACATGTCTCTTATTAGTATTACCACCAGTTGAGAACTAGCACAGAAGGTAGGCAGTTGGAATGGATTTAATGCTGTAGCATGGCAGCACCTTACCTTTAAAAAACAAAGGGAATCCCAGAGGTGCATGCCTACTCTTTTTGCAGCATGGAAGCACTGTTGTTTTGTTGGTCTGTGTTTCCTATCACAGTGTCTTTTGTCTTTACTTGAATAACCCCATCTTCTTGCATTTAACCTACTATATAGTGTTTCTGCACTGATGTTTCAGCTGAATTCTCAGTCTCTCTTTTGACGTGTAGAGCATGATTCAAAATTTTCCATCAAAGACAGCTCCAGCTAAGTTCATTTTTATGGTCTTGTTTTGTGAAGCATACTTGATTTTTTTTTCACACTTCAACAGATTCAAAACATGATGAAGAGTTTGGAGGACAGTGATAATCTATGGAGTCATGCAGATCTGTCAAGGTATGGAGAGGAAGCAATCATTTCTTTGGTGAGAATAATGGCACTGACTACTCCAAAGTCTATGAACAGCATTCTAATGGCAACTTGACATTTATCAAAGGATATCTGCTTTATACTTGTCTTTGTTTGTGCACAGCTGTCTTAAAAGTTAGGCATATATAGCAGTATTTAATAGCAGCACTTCTAACAAATGTGATAGTACTTATTAATCTGATATACTCATAGCTACCAGTTGTGTGACAAATGGCTAGCACCTTAAAAGTTATATGAGACTAATAGTAGTTGGCCTTCTTAGAAACAAAGCAATCAATGTTCAGAACTCTTACAGGAGTAAACATGAGAATGCTAGAGGTTGCAGTTCCAGAATTACAGCCTAGGTGCATACCATGTCAAAATGCCTGATGAAATGTGAAATATCAGTTCACAGTATTACGTTGCCTATTTTGGGGGTGAAGAGTTAACTAACAAATAATTATCAAAGAAAAACCATCAATTTGTGCTTCACTGTTAATATTAATGTATTCCTGCATGTTTATAAAATGTACGTTAAGAAGAGGTTGGGATTAGCTCAGGGAATGAACTAGATGACAAAATATCCAAGATAAAGGAGGTCAAAGCACAATTTGAGGTCATATCACATTCTAGTAAGAAAGAGAGATACAATGGGAAACATGTAATATATAAATAATGGAGAAACATCTACCTGATGGAGCAAAAGTAGCTTTCACAAAGAAGATGACAGCTGATACAGAACTTCAAAGACACATAATTTCCAGGCAGACAAATTTCTCAGTGCATTACAACATTTAGCCAAAACACTGAGACCTCTTAGAAACCTAGAACAAAGGCCATGCCTTAGGTGAAGGAAATAGCTTAAAACTTTCCTATCTCTTTTTCTTTGGTTATCTTTGGTAATTAAAAATAATATGCATAGAAAAGTTGATTTTAACTAGGAAATACATTAAGAGAATTTTTGTAAGAGAGTTTAATGTGATATTAGCAAGTACATATTTATGACAGTATAAAGGGATTCTAGTCAAAGGAAAGCCATTACATATTTTATTGTAAGACTCTGATGTGTATGTGGGGTTAGGGTTTAGAGACAAGCCCAAGTGAGTGAAGGATGGGAAGGGATTGCAGAGTCTGGAAGCAGACATTCATTAGAAACTTTGAGTACTTGAAGGAGGCTGAGTGTGTGACACACAGTACTACCAAAGGAAAGAGAACAAAAGATTAAGCTGAAATTTTTCATAGGTGGAAATGATATATGTCCTTATTTGTTATTGATCTGTTTAGACTTTCATTTTTTCTTAATTTAGTCTTGAAGGTTGTATTTCTTGGAAGTTATTTACTTCTTCTAGGTTGTCCAAGTGTTGATGTATAATTGCTTGTAATTGTCCCCTATGATCTTTTACTTTTTTTTTAATAAAACCTCCAGGACATAAGTTATAACATATCTTCTTTAATTTCTGATTTTATTTGAGCTTTTTCTCTCTTCATCGCACAGAAAACCTTCTTGATTCCTCAAACAATCCTATTACTTCACTGTTCTTTATTTCATAGATTTGTACTCTAATATTTATTATTTCCTCTCTTTAGCTAACATTGGGCTTAGTTTTTAAAATATTTCATTAATTTCAAGGGTAAATTTGGGTGGTTATTGAGAACATTCCTTTCTAAAAAGGGATTGATTGTTTTAAATTTGCCTCTTACTACAATCAGATCATGCTTTATTGTGCTCCTTTTTACTTGCTTTGCAGGGGCAATTTTTTTTTTTTAAACATTGAAGATTTGTGTCAACCTTGAGATTAAAAAAAGTCTACTGGCAGGATTTATGAATAGCATTTACTCAGTTTAACCGTCTTTCACATTCTGGTAATTCTTACAATATTGAAAAAATTTTCATAGTTATTATGTCTATTATGATGGTTTGTGATCAGTGATCTTTTTCCTCCACTGGAATTGTTTTGAGTGCCACAAACTGTGCCCATATAAAACAGCAAACCTGACTGATAAATATTGTGTGTGCTCTGTCTGCCTCACTGACTGACTTGGTTTTTGTCCACCTTCTTATGCATCCTTTGTCTCAGAGACCCATTTGCATTGAAATTAGGTTAATTAACCCTACAATGACCTCTAGGAGTTAAAATCAAAGAGTTACACATATCTGTGTTTATTATTTTAAATTTCATTAGTACATGTTTGCAGTTCATAAGAAATACATTCATTGCAGGTAGATAATATGAAAGAGTTAAAGGCACAGAAAAGCTTATCATTTACAATGATACATGCATATTCATGTCTATAGCAGCACATAGCTAAATGTTTTTTTTTTGTTTGTTTGTTTGTTTTTAACTCATGACCTTGTGCTTGCCAGGCTGGTGCTCATGCTGCTGAGATAAACTCCGGGCATAGCTAAATCTTACAAGTGACTGATATGTAAGTCATCATATGAGTGGATAAAGAAAATGTATTTGTACAGAATGGGGTACTACTTTGCCATGAAGTGGGAAAACTTGAGTCTTGTTTAGGAAAATGGTTATATCTTGAATCCATAGTGGTAAGTGAAAGAAATCAGGCACACAATCTTAAAAATCATATAGTTTCTCTTATATGAAAAACCCAAAGTATACATGAATCAAACATACCTATCAATAAATGAAAAGCTAGAAATGATTAAGCATAGTGTAGATGGCATGCAGAAAAGTGAGTCAGGCAGAAAGCCAGCTTCTTATGTGGAACAGTTATATAACTTTTGAATGCAAAGAGGTTCTTACAGAAAATGCAAACTGCTACTCTATTGAACACACAAATGGAAAACAGTAAAACAGTCTTATTGCAGATATAGGCAATACGTTGGTGATACAGGTGGAAGATCAAACAACACTTTTGGTGACAGAGTCTCCCTATGTAGTTCAGACTGGCCTTCAGCTCTCTTTGTAGCCCTAGTAGGACTCAAACTCATGGTAAGTCCCATGCCTCCAACTCTGGAGTGCCAAGATTAAATGCTTTCTTTTCTTATTGCTCTGCTCCAAATAGATGCTATCAATTGAATTCCAAACTTCTCACAAAGGTATTTGTGGTAAATTGATGTTTCAGTGGGAGGGTGAAGGCTGAAATCTCCTATTTTGTTATTGCAAATACAGTCTATTTTTAAAGCATCTTTCTGCGAGTCACTGAAAGATAAGAGATCTCAACAGGCTTTCAGTCCAGTAGAGGAATTTTACATGTGGTCTCTCTCACACAAAAGAGTGTGGCATAGGATAGATTTTTAAACATTAAATTCATGCGTGAAAGCTAGCAAGTCTGAAATCTGCAGTGCAGGTCAGTGGGATGGAGACCAAGGGAGGAGGTGATGTTGGGTTTTGAGTGGGAGGGGAGTAGACTGGCAGAATGTTTTTCTCTTTCAGGCTGCTTAAGTCTTTTCAGTTTCTAATAATTGATTAGATAGACACCCATTATAGAAGGCATTCTTCTATACTCATCTGCTGGTTTAAATGTTAATTTCTCCTAAAGAAATCTTTATAGAAACAGACTGTTAATCAAACAAAAACTGGGTGCTGTGTTCTAATGAGGTTCACACATAAAATTCAACATTACGAACAAAAAACTTATGAGTAAAAATATTTGTGCGTGCAAGAAATTGTCATACAGTTGAGCTGTGAAGAAATATTCTATGAAAAATCAAATGGATGGCATAACCTGAAAATAAAGATGGAAATGGGCAAAATTAGAGGATGTATATCAAATTAAGATCATGGTATTCCATGAAGACTGGTGGATATGCAGTTGGTTTGTATTTCCTCCTCCTTTCCTCTTCTTCCTCTTCTTCATCCCCCTCCCTCTCCCTTCACCCTCTCTCCCCTCCTCCTCCCTTTCTTCTTCTTCTTCTTCTTCTTCTTCTTCTTCTTCTTCTTCTTCTTCTTCTTCTTCTTCTTCTTCTTCTTCTTTTTCTTCTTCTTCTTTCTTCTTCTTCTTCTTCTTCTTCTTCTTCTTCTTCTTCTTCTTCTTCTTCTTCTTCTTCTTCTTCTTCTTCTTCTCCTCTAATACAGGATCATGCTACATAGTTCAGGCAGGCTTTGAACTCACTATGTAGCCCAGCCTGACCTTGAATTATCAGCAATTCTTGCCCAAGCTTTCCAAATGCTAAGATTACAGACTGCAGTGGAGTTTTCTGCACAAGAAATTGATATGCATTGAGCTCAGGAAATCATAGATTTTTTTTGCATCATTGGAGGGAGTTTTTCTTTTTTTTCTATTGAATTACAATGTAGAATGATATACTTAGAAGATATTGGTGGACTAGATAGAAGTCATACATTGGACATTCAAGATACCACTGTTGGAAAATTGGCATAAATGATTTCTAAAATGATACCATGTATAATACCAAGAAGGAACAAATGAAAAATGAAGCTTTGACTAATGTATGGCTCCTTAAGTATGTTTATGTTTATAAATGTATTCCATAAGCCTGCCTGGGTCCTTTATTTAAGTGCTTAGTAAACTTGGAAAAAATATATGGAATAATGATAAATATGTGGGTAAAAATATGACAGGTAATTTTCTATTATTTACTTATTTTTCACTAATAATTTAGTAAATTTTTTGAATTTGAATGATTTTACTTTTTATTTTTAAAAATCAAAACAGAAAAAAGGGTAGAAATAATGCAGAATTTAAAAACATAATAGTAAGAAATCAACACTAGTTAATATATTACATATTGTTATCTTAGAAGTAGTTGTTCAAGTTACAAAATTTAAGCATAAAAAATGAACAATCAAGCAGTGACAGCATAAACTATTCTTTTTGATAAACTAACAGTGAATTAGTAGTATGATTATCTATATTGGACATTTAAACTAACTTATAGTATACCTACAAGTTGTTTTTTCCTTTTGAGCACTTTATTTCCCTTTCATTATTACAGTATTTATTGTACATTTTAGATCTTATTACTCTTTCAGTTTTTTATTATTATTTTTTTACATCAGGGAGACAATACAATATTTATAAATGTGAGTCTGATTTATTTCACTTATGGGTATAGTCTTAAGTGACCTCCATTTACCTATAAAGACCTCAAGATCATCCTTTTTATAGCTGAGTAATATTCCATTGTATAAAAGTACCCCATCTTTTTCATCCATTTAAAATTTTTTTTAAATTGATAATTTATCAAATTGATGTGAAGTTCTGTAAGTTCTAGTATTAGGAAGCATATTGCTCTCTTTCTAGGTTTATAGCCTATGCACCTTGTATTAATGTAAAACATCATAGCTGAGATAATCAATTCATAAAGAGTAAAGGGGTTTTTTTTGGCTTATAGTTTATGAGGACTCAGTTCATGTTGGGCTGGCCCATTTCACCGGACCCGCAGTTAGGCAGTACATCATGGTGAGATTCTATGGCAGAGAAAAGCCCTCATTTCCTGGTCAGGATGCAAAGATAGAAAAAAAGAGGGACTTTGGTCCCCTGATACCTTTGTGGTTACTTCCATGCTGACCTATCTTTTTGCCTGTTAGGTTTCAGCTTTGAAAGTTTCCACCCTCTTCTGGTAGTTCCATAGGCTTATGATCATATGGAATCTCCATGTAAAACTTTGGAGATTCAAGTATATTATCATTGGAAAGTTTAACACATAAGCCTGTGGAGGGCATTTAATGTTTCAACCAGAGCATGATCTCTGTCTTCAGTTTTCAGGTCACTGAGTTGTGGATTATTTTCTGTTATAATAAATCATGACATCACAGAAATTCAGTCATGCTTTTCAGTGGCAAAATATTCACAGAGCATAAGAGAAAATTATATGTGTTATTAAGTTTTTAATGGTAAAGTCTTTTCCTCTACTTGTCTAATTACAATTACTGTCTTTTTACTACCAAATGAGAAAGATGTTCCTTTTAGCTAACTTATTTTTTAAAAGAGCCATAAATATTATAGATTAAGCTGAATTCTAAAAACCTAAGATGTTAGATTCTTTGACTTGGAAACATAATGTTATGAGTGTGGACTTTGGATCCAGACTGCCTGAATTAGAATCTAGTTCTGTTAATTGTAGGTCTGTCTGTTTTCTTTTGGTTGGGGATAAGCTACTTAACTAGTTACTTTCTCAACCTGTAAAATGAGGGTAGTAATAATACCCTGTTTTATGATATCATTCCAAACATTTAATGATTTACTGGTAAGTGAAGTATTTAATATAATACCTAACATATAGTACACAGTACATGTCCTCTCTCATCATTTCAGATGAAAAACAATGAGGAAATATCACAGCTGTTCTGAAGGCTCTACTACCATAAAAACCTTTTCTGTAATCTAAATGTGTGGGATTTTACTTCTCTGGAAAACTTCTTATTCCTAGGCAAAGGTGACAAAGTTGTAATTTTATCTAAGTCTTCTCTCCTTTTAGGTACCAAATATTGCCAAATATTGGAGGTGCTTTTTAAAGAAGTGATGTGAAGTTACTTTTAAGAGAATGAGAGAAGATATGGTTTCACAGAGCTTTTAATATAATCTATGAAATGCCTTGTAGCCTAGGGAGATATGTGAACATTAGAATTTTTGTCAAGGTCGAGCAAAGTTTTTATGAGTAGTTAGTGTACATATTATGTGTATATGAGATAATGATGTTAAAAAAGATACAAGTGTTCTTAATCATTGGTGAGTAAAACAATTTTCTTGTAAACATATCTGACATGTATGGCTGTACTGGTAAATTTTCAGGGATGTTGTAGAGAAGGAGCTACACAGTTTCCTTAATTTGTTAATATATCTAGGACCCTTGTATGGCATTGGCCTGAGGGTCATGCTGATATTCATACATGATGTGTTACCCAAATAAGTATTGGCTATGTTTCATGATAACAATTAAAGTGCAAAAAGTAACTCTGAAATTTTCATCTCTGTCCAAATATTATATTAGGAAAACAAAGATAAAGAAGGAAATTTGTTGTTCGTATCCCTTAAAGTCAGAATATACACAGAAAAACAAAGGAGATTTTTTCATTTAATGTTTTCTTTTTTCATCAACCCTATTTGTATTTCACAAAGTCCATTTTACTTTCATTGACTTCTTGGCTGTTCTATTCATGTGCCTCAGAGCTAGTTTTTTTTTTCTAACATTCAATAACTAGGACTTTATGCCTTTCCTCCTTTCCCTTAAATAACTGTTGAACTCTATTATTTTTCTGCTTTTATCTTGAAAGGTGATTCTTTGATTTATAATTCTGATCAAAATTCTTTTGTCTCGATGAATTTATTCAAATTACATCTAAGTGTTTTCCTGAGCAGCATTTGCACAATTTTTCAACATGCTGTGTGCAATACAGTTAGAAAATTAAAATGTGAGGTCAGTTTTGACAAGGAGGCTAAATATAAAATTATTTATTGGGTAATGCTAGGCAGTGTATAAATATGACTGATGAATCATGGTGAGAATTGTAGAGGTTAACAATAGGTAATAAGATCTCATGACAAAGTACCTTGCTATTCCACAGTCTTGATAATACTGCAGGTCAAACAATCTCCCTCTGAGCAGAATGAACAATCAGGAGTGTATCTCCTTAAGTCAGCTCACATGTTTATGTGTTACCATCTTCAACAAATGTTTGAATGCCTGCTCTTTGTATAGCATACCAATATTGTGAATGAATTCCCTTGTATTTGAATTTATGAAGCATGTTTTCTTTCTAACACTCAAAGAACAGCTTTGATACATCTTCATAGAAGATTGATATGGTAAGATATTCAATAACAAAGGAAAACATAAGAAAACTCTGCCCATGCAAGAAACAGTCATGAAACCTCTACTATATATTTAATCTAGTGAGAGACACTCTGAGGAAGTAGGATATGAGCAAACCAGTTCCTAAATATAGCTGTCTACATGTTAGAGGGGGGAACTGGGAGAAAGAAGAGATAAAACAGTATTTATTGAACAATGTGCTAGGTGCTTCCTAAATGTACTTTCTTAATCTCAACAATAACTGTGTGATGTGCTGGAGGCTGTAGCTTGGATACAGTTTGAGTGTGCTTCCCAAAGCTTCATGTGCACAGAGCTTGATCAGTGTGACTGTGTTGTGGTGGTGGAATCTGAAGAGCAAGAGCCTAGTGGAAGATGTGTGTACATCCCTGGGGGAACCATTGTTAGGTGTTAATGTAGTTCTCAGGGGACCTTCATTAATGTACACCTGTGTGAATTGGTACAAAAAGAATAAACTGGTTCCCTGAATATGTCACCATGTGACCTCAGCTTTTCATATACACTTCTGTCAGGTGACATCTACCATGATTTGATGCAGCCAAATGATTTATCACCAGGAGCCCAGCATTCAGGGCAACACCACTCTGGCCTTTCAGCCTCTAAAATTGTCAGCTACATAAACCACTTTTCCTTATCAATAAGCAGTTTCAGATATTTTGTAATAGCAACAGAAACCAGACTAAAACAACTAATGTTACCTTTATTTTGTGGAGTGAAAATTGAATGTCAGAATAGTTAACCAGCACGAAGATCATGTAAAGAGTAAGAACAGGAGCACAAATTTTACCTCAGCTATGTTCTACTTACATTCTTTCCTCTTGGTGTATACTACACTAGCCACTAAAATGCAGAAAGAAAAAGGTATTTTAGAAGTAAGAGACTATGGGAAATCATGGCATTGTTCTTCAGGGAAATAGAACCAATTATGAAAAGAATATCCCAAAAAGTGAAGGTGAAACTGCTCACCTGTCTGTCATACTTTCTCTCTCCACCTGTATAACTGTGAAAAATCCAATCAAGAAACCACTGAAAGCCATTCGTGATTGATTAAAGAAGAACTTCCTAGATTCTGTTTGTTTTCTGTTTCTTCACTTCTTGTCTCTTTACACATACTCTTAAGTAATATCAAGAGCTATGAATGTGAAAGGAAAATCAATACTTACACAGAAATTCCCAGTGGGTCATGGTTATTTATTCTGCTTAGATTTTATTAGAAGGTTTCCTTTCTGTGGTCTCCAAATAGGCCTGGGTTATAGCAGAGCACCAACTGTAAAGCAAAAGTTAAGTTTTCAAGTGAAAATGCAGCTGCAAGCCCACCTACTATTCATTTTTAGGCTGATAGTGGTAACGTAATATACCCTTGGAGATACACATAACCTACTTGTGAACTTGAAATTTATTTTACCTTATGTTGCCATTACCAATCTGAGAAGAATATTTGAGATGCATGCATAGCTCTGTTTGATTCTAAAAGATCGAATTCTTTGCTATATGAGGAAAAATAATTATTTCTGAAAGCATTAACTTAAAGTTTGATAATTTAAAAGAGAATCAAGAAAGTTCCTGGTGAGTTGAGGCTGGAAATTTATTTCAGTGGCTCCTAATCTGCCACCTTAAGTTTTCCTGGCCTTCACCAGAGTATCTGCTAATATTTAGGCTTCACAGTCTGACAGTCATATTCATTGGACAAGATAAAGGTTCTTTTGACCTCTATAGGTTTATTAAACTATAATTAACAAGTAAACAGTGGCATGTAAAATAATACTGTGAAAGATGTTTATATTGCAAGCTGATTAAGCCAATGCTAATATTTCACATGCTATCTTTTTTTGTAGAGTACTTTGAAAGGCTGCTCTCTTTGGGGCTGGTGATTTAGCTCAGTGGTATAACACCTGCTTGGCAAGCAAAAGGTCATGAATTCAATCCCCCATACCGAAAGCAAAACAAAACAAAACAGAACAACCCCCAAAACCTGCTCTCTTAATTTTCACACATATAATACATTATTATGAACAGTCATCACCATGTTGTAGAATTGATTTCCAAAGCTTATTGATCCTAACTGAACCTTTGGGCACTGTGGTTGATATTTCACCATTCTCCTACCTCATGTAGCCCCGGCCACCACCATTCCACTCTCAACATCCCTGATGCAACATTGTTATATTCCACATATAAGTGAGATCATGCCTGTTTTCTAAATATGGTGTTACTGTGACACAGTCATGCCACTTTTCCTATGGCAGCTTTATGCTACCCTGGTAGTTGAATAGTTGTTATATCATTTTATGTTGTACACAAAACAAAAACTTGTGACTATCTGGACTTCAAAGAAAAACTTTACTTACCCTTATGGAAAGATCCAGACTTCACCTAATTTTACCTGAGTCTCTCTAGACTATTTCAAAGCAGATATTGCTTTAACACTACTACCCTATGAATCACATTTGAAATTGGTTAAATATTTCTGGGCAAGGAGACTAGGAATAGAATATTCATACTTCATTGATTTGCTCTTGCCACAAGTTTGCTTCCATGTTTCCAAATGCTCATTCTTCGTATGAACCCATCTGGCCTAAGATTTCAAACCCAAATCTTCATTCAGGGTGTAGTATCCAGCAATGTGATACTTGAGGACATGAAATATGATGAAAACTGAGCTCCTATCTTTCTATTACTGCTCCATGGATTCTTCTTGTCCCTTGCTTCTTTGTGCCAAAATAAGCTTTGAGATGCTACTGTTTTTCTGTATCAATCCTATTTTAATTCAGTTTTTCCAGTTTCCAGAATTGAACATTCCCATCACTATTATTTGAAAACTGACAAAGAAAAATCTGTGGAAATTATTGAGAATTTCAGCCAGCTGAAGTTTTGACCCTTGGCATTTGAGAAACAGATAATTCTTAGGGAAATGTGAAGAACAGTGAACTCTACCAATTCTCTTAGATGTCTTAATAGTAGAAACTAGAAGAAAATCAATGTATTTGATGTATAAAAACAGAGGAAACTTTATGGTGGTTTTCTGAAAGAAGCTATGTTTTAAATTGCCTATGTATACAGGTTGATTTTTTTGAGGTTGCTTCATGATACACTTGTTAAAAGCGTTCTATAAAAAGCTGGAGAATTTAGTTACATCAGTATTAATATAACAAAAGCAGCATAGACAGGTGAAGAAATTTGTTTTAGAATGAAATCTCATATGCTAAATGGAAATAAAACCACAATCTGGAGAATTTAATGACAACTACTCAGTTTTAATTACAGCATTGCAAATCTGCAGATATAATAACTTGGTGTGTATTTTCATGAGAAATCCATAAAATAAATTCAATGCAAGCAGATTGCTATCACTAATGGTATCATTTCTCCTTAGAAACAGAATACAATTGACGCATATTATTTTCTGAAAAACAGATTAATAGCACCATCTCGGTGCCATGCAGTATTTAAGTATTTTCTACTTTTTTCTTCATGACTTCTTGTCAAAGGGTTAGTAAACAGTAAGCCACAAAGATACTTGCTTAGCTTGGTTAACTTCAGTGTCTCTAGTCTTTAGATGGCAGTCAAGCTACAGGGGTTTAAAAAACTGTTCTTGTTGAAAGCCACAGTAAGAGTACTTCAGTGTTTCCACATGAAGTTGTTTGCTTGTCACAATTGTTGAAGAACACTGATGAGAAGTTCAACTCAGCACAGTGACATAATGTGACAAAATGGGGTGAAAGCAGTGAATGATGCCCATTTTACAGCTCTCCATTGGGACAAGAAGGCAAGGAAGGTGAAAGGTCTGAGGAGAATGAGGGGAAATAAAACCTGCACACTAAAATTCAATTCCATACTAAGCTGCCAGCCATAACATGTTTGTGCATTCTGTCCTCTTTGAAGAATTCAGATTTAAAAACTGAGGCCATTTTTGCTTACTGGGAAGAGAAATGAATATTTGGATGTATATGGATACAAATTTGGAGAAAGTAAAATTATAGACAATATGCATATTCTGTTCCTCCTCTTCTATATCTAAATAAGTTGACTTATTTTAAAATCTGATTAAAACCAAGTGTCTTTAATTCTATGGCTTTGAAAATTTCTAGTGAAACGTTAGGACTGAGTCCATATCGAGTTAAATGAGGTCTGCATTTGCGCCTAAAGATCAAAAGTGATTGTTCTAAGATTAGAATTATTAATTTGTCCTTTTAAAATATCTGATCATGAGTCCAGAGGCAGTTTGAACACACCACACTTATCCAACATATAGCAAATACTTTCTGACTGTCTTCTATGTACCAAACACTGCCAGGGCCTAGATAAGGATTATGGTCTCTGTGTTGCTTGTCTCATAAATATGTGCTTTGCTAGGACTGAAAAACTCAGTCACACAGGACTTGTTTTTTAGAAACAGCCAGTGAAAAAGCTCTTTATATACCTTGGGGTTTCTCAGCAGACCTTGCAGGCCACGAAAGTGAAAATCAGTATTCAAATTTCTGAAAGCAAAATGCTACCAACCAATATTAGTATAGCTTGGAAACTATTCGTCAGGAATGAAGGGGAGATAGACTTTCCTAGAGAAGTAAAAATGGACGGAGTTCATCACTACTAGTTTCCTAACAAGAAATGTTAAAGGGAGTTCTTTGAGCTGAAATAAAAATGGTACTCCATAAGAAAATGAAATCACATGAAAGTACAAAACTTACTGTAAGCATAAGAATTTAATTCAATTCAGAATGGCATAATGATACCAGGTAAATTATTTTTAGTACCAGGAAAGTTAAAAGGTAAAACTGTAGAGAGTAATTCCAGCTGCAATAATTTGTTAATGATTACACTATATAAAAGCAATTTGAGCATCAATAACATGAAATGTGGGGACATTTCATGTTATTGATGCTCAAATTGCTTGGAGGAGAATATAAAATGTAGACTTTTTGTATACAATTGACATTACTATCAGCTATGATAAATATGCATAGTATAAAGGGAAATATTAATGAAACTAAATTGGTTGCTTGAAAATATATTAAAATTTAGCTATATTAACTTAGAAAATAGAAAGAATGCTCAAAAAATTAAAAAAACACAAAACATTACAACAGAGTATAAATAAGTATAAAACATAGGTACTACCATGAAAAATTATATGCAAACAAATTGGAAAAACTTGGATAAATTGATACATTCTTAGAAATATGAAGCTTACCTAGATTTAACATGAAAAAATAGAAAATATGAACAAACTACCATAAGAAAATTGAACCAATGATCTAAAGTCTTCCAGCAAAGAAAAGTCTGGAGCTCACTTGTTTCACTGGTTAAAGCAAAAATTTAGAGGTTTAATGTCAATCTTTTTGAAACTCATCTAAAATATTCAAGTGGAGGACATACTCTGTAACTAATATCATAAGACCACATTACCCTGATGACAAGACTGACAAATACACAAAAAAAGTAAAGTGATAAGCCTAATATCTCTGATGAATAGATGCTAAAATACTCAACAAAAGAATGGAAAAACAAAATAAACTGCATGTTGAAAAGATCATATATTCTGATATGGCAGAATTCATCCTTTTGATGTGAAGTTGTTTTAACATAGCAATATGGTACTACATCATAGTAAGAAAGAGAAAGATGAAAATCATCTGGCTGTCTCAATAGATACAGGAAAGTATCTGACAAAATCTGACATTATTCCATAATAAAGACTTTCAACAAATTTGGTAATAGAAGTAATGCACCTCAATACAGTAAAGATCATATATGAAAAGCCTGCAGCTAATGTCATTCTCGATGGCAAAATATTAAGAACCTTTCTTTTCAGATCAGAATAAGACAAGGTTAGATACTTTCAGCACTTCTAATCCTCATATCCCTGAAATTTCTAACCAGAGCAATTAGACAAAAAAAGGTACTTAAATTAGAAAGAAAGAAGCAAAATTATGTGTTTGCACATTTCCATTTCAAAAAAAACCTTAACAATTCAAAATACTGTTAGAACTAATAAACAAAATTAGTGAATTTGAAAGCTATAAAATCAACGTGTAGAGAGAAGTCAAGATGGCCGACCAGTGAGCAAAAAAATACAAAGCCTCTGGGAGAAACAACTCATATGCCAGAATAAAACACCCTGGAGAGATGCAGACAGAGGGAGATGGATCCTCTTGACACAGGAAGAAATTAAAACATAAAAAAAGCTTGTCAAATACGTTGGGACTACAACTGGAACAGGTAAAAATTAAGGGGCACAGTGTTTTCACAGCAACCCACCAATTTTGTGCTGGCCTGAATTTGGGCCAGCTTGAATCCTTGCTTGCCGGCAGAGATACCCAAACTCGTTCCTGCCACCACACACAAGAAGCACAGCAGCACTGAAGTTGGGGGTTGGTGAGCCCATTGGAGAGCGGAGTCACCAAAGGGACCTTCATTAATCCAAGGTCAGTGCTGGGAATGAGACCCCTGCCCCCCACGGGAAGGGTGTGACCAAATGGGCAACAAGTTGGAATCAGGCAGGAGGAGCCTGAACTGGGAGTGACAGTGACTTCAGTTGGTTGCTCCTTCCCCAGAACAGATTTGTGGGATTTGCTTGGACTGGGCCGTGCCCCTGGCCAGGACCCAATGAGCTGTCTCAAATCAATTCCTTGTGCCTAGCAGGTGAAGGCCCCTGAAGTTTGGCTGGCCCGGTGAGGAGGGGCAGGCCTGGTGGGGAGGGGCTGGCATATGCTGCTTACACCTCAGAGACAGGAGCAGTCAGGAGAGGGTGGAGGTCCCTTGCCAGCATGCTTCGGAGGAAACGTGGCCAAGAGGGAAGGGGGCTGGGACCTGCACTGTAACTTGTGTGAAGGAAGCCAGGGCCATGACAGGAGAGAGAGGCAGGAGGAGACCACCAGTCCAGAACCCTGAGAGGAGAGGGAAAAACAAGGGAGACTGAGGGCCACAAACATGCAACATCAGACACGGCTTCAATGGACATTAAGAGATTATCTTCAGGATCTTGTAGATGAGCTCAAAACTGAAATATTAAATCAGGTAAAGCAAGATATGAGTAGAGTAATAAAAGAAATGCTCTCAGGAAATATCTCCCAGGAAGATACAGATGGAAGAAGGGAGGAATACAAAAAAGGAGAGAAACATTCAATAAAGAATATAAAGAAAATATAGAATACATGAAGCAGATTCAAAGAGACTACCAGGAAATTAAAAACTCCACTGAAAGCTGGCAAAATGCCTTAAAAGAAACTAAGGGTAGACTATCAAAACTGGAAGACAAGTTTGCAATGTGTGATCATGAAAGGAAAGATCTCTTAAAAATAACAAGGAAACAGGCAGTAAAAGTACAAAGGCTAGAAGATGACATGAGAATCTACAATTTAAGAATAAGAAATGTGAATGAAGAAGCAGGAATACATACAGGTGAATTACAAAGGCTATTCATGGAAATAATTAAGGAAAACTTCCCAAGCATGGGAAAAGAAAATGACATTCAGTTGTGTGAGGCATACAAAACTCCAGCCACCTACAACCAAAACAGATCTACACCCAGACATAAAATAATCAAGATACCAGAAATTCAATATAAAAACAGAATATTAAAAGCCATCAGAGAAAAGAAACAGATTACCCATCAGGATCATGGCTGACTTCTCAACACAGACCATCAGATCAAGAAGAGCTTGGAGCAAAGTATTCCAAGCCCTGAAAGAAAATAACCTCCAGCCCAGATTGATTGATGTAACTTCTAGTGCAAAATTGTCACTAGAAGTTAATGAAGAAACAAGATGCTTCCATTACAAAGAGGAACTGGGGGAGTTTATGACCATCAATCCAACCCTACAGAGAATACTGAAGGACATTCAAGAGAGAGAGAAAAAAATATCAGGACTTTAGGAACAGTGTCAAAAAGGCCTCCATGAGTGGAGCAGGCAGTAGAATGAAGGAGAAAACTAGACAAACAAAGGCAGAAAAGTAGCATAGCAGAAATGAGGCAGAGAAGGATATCTAGAATCTCTAACACAGGTGGCTTTGATACACTATATTGTTAATAGTGCACCAGGATTTAAAACCCACATTACTCATACTACTCTGCTTAGATGTATTATATTCTGTTCCAGTCATTCTACCTGTACTAGATTTGAGGGCACAGACAGTAACCCCCAAAATAACAGGATATTGTATGGTAATCATCCTTAATTTCCTATTAACTTAATCTAAGGTTCTGTATAGCCTACACTGTTTTACCATGACTGATTGTAATCAAATCTGGTCTGTTAGATCGCTATTTTGTATTTATAGATTTTATTCAAAGATGCTATGATTGATAGTATTGAGCCTGAGAGTATAGGCAACTGCACTTAAGATGGCAAAATTCACTAGAATATCCACTCTGGTTTGATTATTACCTGCCTTTGAAGTTTTATACTGTCTACATGTTTTATTTTTACTAATATTGTTATATACAGCTATATTTAATTATACTGCTATATTCAATTATGCCTGATGATATGGACAATTCTATTGAAGATAATAAGAAACAACACAGTAATCATTGTAGATCACCTTGTACTGTGGTTTTATATGACTTTTTGGTTTCATGTTTTTATAGGAATTTGTTTTGTTTTGTCTTGCTATGTTTTGTTTTTCCCTCTAATACAGAAAGGATAGAAATACATGTAGAGATTCATGCATGTGTAGCTGTTTGCACTGTCACTGTTTGAATATCTACATTGTATGCTTTAATTTTGTAACTTGAACAACTATTTCTAAGAGGACAATATGTAATTTATCAACTAGTGATTTCTTACTGTTTATCTTTTTTTTGAAATTCTGTATTATCTCTACCTTTTACATGCTTTTGTTTCTCTTTAAATAAAAAAAAATTAAAAAAAGTAAAAGGAGGAACAGAAAGTGCTCTAAAGGATATAACTGCATTTATGTTTAAGTGTGTAGGATTGATAACCATGTTGCTAAGTTGTTATTGGATCATTGAACTTCTTGCAGCCTCACTGTTTGAATGTCCAATCCATATGCTTATTTTTGTAACTTGAACAATTATGTCTAAGAAGACAATATATAATTTATCAGCTAGTGATTTCTTACTGTTTATTTTTTTTTCTGAAATTCTGTATTGTTTCTACTCCTTTTTCTGTTTCGTTTTTTCCTCTTTAAATAAAATTAAAAAAAAATTGATGTGTAAAAATCAGTTGCACCTTGCCCTTGCCCCTGTGAGAGTGCACCCATAGGACACATTAACGTATCTCTTTCTTTTCTAGATAATTGTGTGCTCTGCCTGTGTATTCAAAAGTAATAGTATGTGTTGTTCTGCAAAGACACACATAGCTCTGTATTCTGGACAGGTGACTTTCAATGAAACACTTAGATACAAATCAACAGACAATAGTTAGTTGTTTGCCATATGCTATCATTAAACAGTTGGAAGTCTTCCTCAGGAAGAGCATCTCACACACAGGTGTGAGACCCAAGAATTGTGATATAGATGGCATGGATTTGTTTACCTGTTAATGAAGATCAAAAGAGACCATTACCTTACTGTGTTCTGCACTGTCTGATCATTTTAGGACACCAACTCTTCTAATATTGTTGGTAATACAGAGATGGAAGTCAGAATATTAGAGTGATAAAAATATATATGAAATGATTGTATGGGAGAGGGCCAAGAATAAAAACAAAGAAGAAAGCAATACTCAGTTGTTGAGGGACATGAAAACAAAAGCAGATTTATACTATTGTAATTCTAGAAGTGGAATATTTTGAGTTCAAATTAATGCCATTACATTTTTCCACTGCTATTTTTTACAGACAGATTCTAATGTGGCATGAACTAAGACATTTTGCTCAGAAGAATTTCAGTGGCAGTGACCGGTTTTCTGGGTATATATTTTTATTGTCCTTGATTTTCTACCATTTCCATGAATACTGTCAAAATCTAGCTTAGGCTTCACTTACAGTTTTTTATTTGAAAGAATTGGAAATTTCCCCATTATTATACAATTTAAAAATATATAGAATTATAGCATGTTAGTGACCGGAGTGCCTTCAGTTCCACACATAATTATGTATATTAAGATATATGATACCACATCTTTTAAAGAATTTTTTATAAAGCAACTATCCATCATCTTTAAAAAACAGCTTTATTGAAATATATTGACTATTTCACACACCATATTTCATTCACCTATTGTTTTTGTCAGGAGTTGCAAGGAGAACAATTACAATCAGGACACAGATTTTATGATATTGCTTTATGATAGTCACCCAGAGTTAAATAGAAAGAAAGTGTAGCAAATCTGTACACAACCCTACAGACCCAGAATATCTAGCCAACAGCCTGGATCCCAAAGCAATGTCCTATGAGTCTAGCTGAAAACCTAGAGCCCATGACAATGCCTCCCACGAGTCCAACTGGAGGCCTAGAGCCCTGACAATGATTTATGCAAGTCTGTTTTATGGATCTGTGCTGGGAAGGCCCAAAGGTCAGTAGTGGAAGATAGTCTATGCCAGCAAGGTGAAGGAAGGTGCTAATAGGTTGAGGGGTCTACACTGGAGCCAGGAAGCAACACTCAAAATAGGGACCCAGGGCTCCCATGAAAAGTGCCACAGCCATCCTCAGGGACAATGAGTTTTCAAGCTCCTCCAATGATGAGAACTGTCAAGTACATGCCAGGAATCCAGTGTGACAAGCTTCTCTGGGAGATTAAACAGCACACATCTTCCCCTCCAGAATCAGAAAATGATGCTCAATGTAAGGACCAAAGCTCTCCCAAAGTGCACCATAGCCACTCTCAGTGACAATATCCCAAGCTTCTTGGATGATAATGGTCTAATTCATATCGGGGAAACCAGCCATGACAAGCACCTCCAGGAGAACTAATGGTTCCAAATGATGACATTTAGGAGAACCCACAACACCTCACTCTTCCTCTCCACATCTCCTTTTATGCTGGCAACAGTCCTCTGGTGGGCCATCTACCTCAGCCCCATGCTGATTTCATTCAGCTGGTGTTAAGTTGGCCACCAGTTTTTAAACCATCACACCTATTTAAAATATTTCATGCACTTATTTAAAATGGACATCTCAAAGGTTTTTAGTATAGCCATTGTATATCACATTTGTATTCACATTATATATTAACAGCTTATTCATATTGGATAACTTTTTTTTTTTATGGTACTGGGGATCGAACTCACGACCGCACACTTGCAAGGCAGGCACTTATGCCGCTGGGCTAAATCTCCAGCTCCACATATTGGATAACTATTATCACAATAAAATTTTAGAATATTTTGTCAATTTCAAAAGAAACTGTAGCCATTGGCAGTTACTCTCTATTTTTTCTGATCCCCTGGTTAACTAGAAATCTATTGTCTCTTTATACTGATTTGCAAACTCTGAATAGTACCTACAAATGGAGTTATGCAACATGTGAGCTTTATGACTGGCTTCTTTCAGTTAATATGCCAAGTTTTTATCATGCTATAGGACATATCTATATTTCCTTTGTTTTAATGCTGAGTAATATTCAATTACATTATTCTATCACAGTTTATTTCTTCACTCATTAGTTGACATTTAGCTTGATTCCACTTGACTATTATGAACATTTATTTCTGTTTGCATGTGGTGATCCAGGTCTCCAAGTACTATTTGTTGAAAACCTGTTGTTTACCTATTGTGATATCGTTTCAACCTTGTTAAAAATTATTTGACACAAACGCTTTTTGTCTCATATATTATATTGAAATTATTTTCCATCTTTGAATTGTTCTAAAAATGATACATATATTATGTTTGTTTTGCTTTTAACTTAATCATTTTCACTTTTCTACAGAGAACATCAAAATGAAGACACTATCATGTTGAGAATTTGTATGTTAATAAATCATTTCAATATGTTTAGATGATTTGATTGTTTGAAAGTTTCTATTAAAGGCAATGTTTTAATGAATATATGATGTTTACATATTATTCCCTTTATTTTCTTAATAAATTTCCAGAGGAGAAATTATTCATCAAGTATTGACATTATTATATTTTGTTTACACAAGTTACCACATTATATTGAAAGGAAAAGAAATTGGATTTTAATTGATTGAATTTTCTGCTAGTCTATAATTTCACAAACTGTAAAAAATTTTAGGTTGAATATAATACTTGTGAGACTCTATTAAAAAGATCCTGGTAGTATGATTTGATTATCTATTGTTTTAAACAACATACACCTGAATTTCCTGAGTTAATGCAAATATATTATTTTGATCATCATGTTTTGTGAGAAGAATTTCCAGAAGGGTCATACTGGGCTATCCATCTCTGATCAATCTAGCAGCAGTAGGTGCTGTAGGATACACCTTGAAGATGGATTCTTTCTTTATGTGTCTAGCACCTTACTACTCTTTGACCTCTTTCAATTCACACGGCATCTCCAATGCCTCAATCATGAGGCCTAATTTTGCACAGATGGTGATATTAGAATGTATCTCAGAGCTCTAGAAGACCAAGTTAGGAGCAACTTGTCCTCCATGCTCAGTTTGGATCTGGAGTTACCTCATCCCTGATATCTCCTATTCATTAAAGCACCCATAACTTCCTTTATATTTAAGGAATGAAGAAATAGGTATCACTTATCCCTGGAAGGAGGGTCAAAGGTTTTGCAGACTTCCTGTTTCATCCACACTGGTTCTTAAAATTTTAGTTTATGTAGTTATCTGAGACTCTAACATGTGAGTCTCTTAACAAAGGTTATGGAAAAATATAGTCTCAGCACGTTTTGTTTGAAGTTTTGATGGAAATACATTGAAATTTAAATGTTCAAAATAGGGTTGATTGATGAATGGACTAATAGCAATATGACCTAGATGTCAGATCCACTGGGCTGTTCACTAAGTTCTTGTCTCCTTGGGCTTCCTTATTCCTCTTAAAACAGTTGATTTTTCTGTCCTCCAACTGGACCTGCTCTTCTTTTCCCCTTGAGGACTGCCTTTGAAAGGATCTTGGTTGTAGTTCAGCAGTTATAATTTTACAAGGTTCATTTCTCTCAGGGCAGTAATAAACCTATAAAGTATGACTGGGTCAATAGTTCTCCAAATGAATTCTTTTGTTCATAATTTATATCCAGCGGCAGACATTCTGTGAATAGAAAGATAGAAAATAATCTCTTGGGACAATATTTTAATAGTCAGATGTCACTGCTACTAACCAACTCTTAGACTGTGCACCTAGATAACCTTGCCAACTGATTTCCTCCTCCTACATACATGGTCTACCTGGATTTGGTTTCCTGTCAGGCACTAAAAATATAAAGGTTGTTTCTCAATTTCATTCTGTAGACATCTGATTACTGCATCCTGCAGGAACTGAAATTAGGCTTCCAACCTTGGAGATTTTTTTTGAGAAAAAAAAATAAAAGGCTTCTTTGGCTTTGGCTTTTATGAGGATGTTCTGCATCCTGCTCACATGCCTTGTAATGTAATCTCAAGACACAGCTGTTGTTTCAAAAGAGTTCATGCATGTCAGCAGCAATTAAAAAGTCCTTTGTTTTCCAAACATGCTTCCCCAGCTTGACTCTAAGAGCTCTGCAAACAATGATTCCTGTGGCTTGAGAAAAGGAATCTTTATTGTGTGTGGCAGGCAGGGTGTGCTACGTTCATTTTCAGTTTTGTTCCATGATTTACAGCAGGTACAGCTGTGCATCTTTTTGACAGTGAAGTTTTATATACAGAAAAATCCTTTGTCATCACATTGCCACTTTGAGGTATGACCTCTTGTAGCAGTAAGTTAAAGTAGGGTTGGCCAACCTTTCAGTTTTCCTGGGCTGCACTGCGTGGAGGGGAATTGTCTTGGACTGCACATGAGATATATGATACAGGTAACAAAACTTCCTTTACTTTTCTGTACTTTAGCTTATTAAATTCTTTTATGAAACCATATAAGCCCAAGTTTAGTGATTAAATAAGAAAACATGTCTTGTTAATGGGAATAAATGCCTTTATTCACA
This sequence comes from Hydrochoerus hydrochaeris, assembly GCA_004027455.1. Classification (NCBI taxonomy): domain Eukaryota; kingdom Metazoa; phylum Chordata; class Mammalia; order Rodentia; family Hydrochaeridae; genus Hydrochoerus; species Hydrochoerus hydrochaeris. The sequence goes on from PVLA01003303.1 coordinate 90,528, forward strand.
GGCCCATATGTGTATGTAGGCTAACATACTATTATTGGTAATAGCTGCATGTCAGCTGCCAAGTCACACAGGCACTGTAATGTCTGGTACATGTGGATGGCCTCTCCAGGGTTCTGCTCTTGCCTATACAGTCTTGCTCCCTGTAATCGAATTACCAAATGTCACTAAAAATCACAATTATGCTAAAAATTTTTAATCTTGAGGGGCTACAGTGCTCTGTCCAGGGCTATGGGAAGCCCACAGGCCACAGGTGGGGCGTGCCTGAGTTAACGCATGCTTCGAGATGGGCAGAAAAATCAAACCACTCTATTGGTATCATTGCGTTACCCTGGGTTTATTTTCATTTTGTATATCAACATAGCTGCACCTTTGGACTTGAGACTTAAAAGCCTGATTTTGCCTTTGTCAGGTAAAGTGTGCTCTCAAAGTCAATGTTTCATACTCCTGAATGTACTTTGTGTACATTCAGGTGTGTACTTTGTGTGCTTCAGGTTTGTGTACCTAAAGAAGGGAAGGAGAGACATGACATGAATACAGAGCACAGAAGAGACCTGTTTGTTCCCCATCAGTCCCTTTATCCCTCTCAAGAGTGGGTGAGTTTATTTCTTCTAGATGATTAGAGAAAATATGCATAGTATTGTCATATCTAACTTTTGTACCTGTAGAGTAGTTTCTTATATGTATTAATATAAATGTCTTCATTGAGCATTTATAAGTTTAGTACCATTAATCTATCTATATATCTTTCAGATTGCTACATGTACATGCTCTCCCATTTTAATTGTTCACATGTGTGCAGTGGTGGCGGTTAGTGTGGGAATAACTAGAACTCTTCTACAATAAAAATCTTTTCTGTTTTGCTCGTTACTGAACTTCTTTTCATTTTACCAGGGGAGGATGAGGTGAGGCTGGGGACATTGAACTAAGGAAAATAATTTATAATGAGGTAAAAATCCAGGGTGTTGCACAACTAGGGGGAGATATTCCTCCCCAAACTTTTAAACAATCAAAATGAGCAACTGGCATTTCACATGAAATATTTGCATATCTGCTTGACAATGAGTTTTGTATGTTATCCAATCTAAAAACAAAACAAAACAAAACAAAACAGTATGGATACTACAGTGTAGGGAACACATGGAAGCAGAACAGGACAGACATTTTCAATCTCAAGTTCTATGAGTCTATTGATTCTACAAAGTGTGGTGGCATTAAGGTAAGGAGTAACCATGCATGTGTTAGAGAAGATTATTAAAAAGATGCTTTTGAATATCTTACAGGATAGCTGCTGTGCATACACAATGTGGGCTCAATTTATTCTCAGCTGTAAGGCTGCCCTTAGCAATACTATATGCTTTTTTTACAGAGTCTAAAATTTCTTGTAAAAGGCAGCCAGATCAATAAAAACATAACATCCTAATCTGTGTATATTACACAGCACTTTCCTTTTTCTGTCCTTATGGAAGTAAAGATCAAGATAATCCTTGTTCAGAGTTAGTATTGATCAGAATCAGCTAGTGGAGACTTTATATTGCATAAAAGAAGGCATCAGCATCTACATCAGGAACAGTGATTGACTGGGTCACACCTGCTTAGTCACAAAACTAAATCCAGGTCTTTTGACTAAATCAATTCTGAATAGTAAATTAGAAAGCTTGACAGAAGTGTCCTAGGTGGTTTTTAAAATTTTTTTTTATTTAAAGAGAAAAATAAAAACAGAAAAAAGGTAGAAATATTACAGAATTAAAAAAAAAAAGGATAAACAGTAAGAGATCACTGGCTGATAAATTACATATTGTCCTTTTAGAAATAGTTGTTCAAGTTACAAAATTAGAGCATACAAAGTACATATTCAAGCAGTGAGACTGCAAACAGATCTGTTCAACAATCCAACAAGAACTTAGAAGTATGATTATCAATCCTATACACTTAAATATTCATGCAGTTACATCTTTTATAGCACTTCCTATTTCCTCTTTTTTGCAATAGCAATTATGAATTTTTTAAAAATTTTATTTAAAGAGAAAAAAAGCAAAAGAAAAAAGGGTAGCAACAACACAGAACTCTAAAAGAAAAAAGAAAAATAGAGAAAAAAATATTAAGAAATCACTAGTTGATAAATTACATATTGTCATCTTGGATGTAGCTGTCCAAGTTACAAAATTAACGGATACATAGTAGACATTCAAACAGCGAGACTGCAAACAGTGGTGCTCAAAGATCTAACCAAGATTCAGCAATATGGTCATTTATTTTACACATTCAAACATACATGCAGTTATATCGCTTAGAGTCCTTTCTTTCCCTCTCTTTTTTACAATAGCAGTTACACACTTTGGGTTTTATTTCTCTTATAGTACTTACCACTTTTTACACTAGAGACACAATGTATATTTATAAATATGATTATTATATATTTCTCTTATAGTACTTACCACTTTTTACACTAGAGACACAATGTATATTTATAAATATGATTATTATATATTTCACTAATGAGGATAGTCTCAAGTTATCTCCATTTAAGGAGAGACCATTTTACCTATGAAGGCCTCAAGATAATCCTTTTTTATAGCTGAGTAATATTCCATCGTATAAAAATACCACATCCTTTTCATCCACTCTGCAGTTGATGGGCATCTTGGTTGTTTCCAAGATTTAGCTATTACAAATTGTGCTGCTATGAACATGGGTGCAAATATATCACTGTGATATGAACTTGTCAGTTCTTTTGGGAAAATACAGAGGAAGGGAATAGCTGGATTGAATGGAACTTCCAATCCTAGTCTTCTGAGAATTCTCCGTATGGATTTCCATAGTGGTTGCACCAGTCTACATTCCCACCAACAGTGGAGCAGTGTTCCTTTTTCCCCACAGCCTCACCAACATTTGTTATCAGTTGATTTCTTGATGGCAGTTATTCTTTCCGGAGTGAGGTGAAATCTCGATGTTGTTTTAATTTGCATTTCTCAAATGACCAGTGATGGTGAACATTTCTTCATGTATTTATTTGTCATTTGTATATCTTTCTCTGAGAACTGTGTGTTTATCTCAGATGCCCATTTTTGGAGAGTGTCTTTGAATTTGGGGAGCTTTGATATTTTGCAATTCTTTATATGTTCTGGATATAAGTCCTTTGTCTGAGGGGTTGCTGGCTGAAATTCTTTCCCACTTTGTGGGTTTTCTTTTCACTCTTTTGGTGATTTCCTTTGAAGTGCAGAAACTTTTCAATAATATGAAATCCCATTTGTTGATTCTTTGAAGTGTTTCCCATGCAGTTTGTGTTTTGTTCATGAATTCTCTGCCTACCCCTATGTCTCCAAGACTTCTATCTACCTTGTCTTCCAGTAGATTTAGTGTTTCTGTTTTAATATTTAGGTCTCTGATCCATTTAGACTTTAGTTTTGTGCATGGTGTTATGCATGGATCTAGTTTCAGTCTTCAGCATGTAGAGAGCCAATTTTTCCAATACCATTTATTAAAGAGGCTGTCCTTCTTCCAGTGGACATATTTAGCATCTTTGTCAAATATCAGGTGGTTGAGTGTCTTTGTAGTTGTGCTTGCATCTTCTAATCTGTTCCATTGATCCTCAGGCCTATTTGTTTGCCAGTACCATGCTGATTTTATCACTGTGGCTTTGTAGTATAGATTCAAGTCAGGATTTGAGATGCTTCCTGCCTTGCCTTTGTTGACCAGAACTGCCTTTGCTATTCTAGGTTTCTTCTGTTTCTAAATGAATTTTAGTAGTGTTTTCTCTAGATCTGTGAGGTATGTCAATGGTATTTTGATTGGGATTGTGTTAAATCTGTATAACAGTTTTGGGAGTATGGCCATTTTCACAGTGTTGGTTCTCCTAACCAAGAGCAAGGAATGTCCTTCCATTTTCTAATATCTTCTTCAATCTCCTTTCTCAGTGTAATATAATTTTCAGCATATAGGTCTTTTACAATTTTAGTTAGGTTGATTCCTAAGTATTTCATTTTTTGTTACATGGTATAGTAAAGGGAGATATTTCCATAATTTCTTTCTCAGTGAGTTCTTTGTTTGTGTACAGGAATGCTATTGATTTTTGAGCATTGACTTTGTATCCAGCTACACTGCTGAACTTATTTATTACCTCTAGCAGTCTTTTAATGGAGGTTTTTGGGTCTTCTCTATAAAGTATCATGTCATCTGCAAATAGTGATAATATAACTTCTTCCTTTCCTATCTTTACTCCTTTTATTTCTCTCTCTTGTCTGATTGCCCTGGCTAGTGTTTCCAGAACTATATTGAAAAAGAGTGGTGACAGTGGGCATCCTTGTCTTGTTCCTGATTTTAAAGTGAAAGCTTTCAGTTTTTGTCCATTTAGTATAATGTTGGCTGTTGGTTTGTCATAGATGGCCTTTGTAAGGTTGAGGTAGATACCATGTATTCCAAGTTTCTGAAGGGTTTTTTATCATGAATGTGTGTTGGACTTTGTTGAAAGCTTTTTCTGCATCTATTGAGATGATGATGTGGTTTTTGCTTTTGGCTCTGTTTATGCGGTGTATTACATTTATTGATTTGTGTATGTCAAACTATCCTCGCATTCCTGGAATGAACCCCACTTGGTCATGATGTATAATCTTCTTGATGATTTGCTGCATTCTGTTTGCCAGTATTTTGTTGAGAATCTTTGCATCAATGTTCATTAGTGAGATTGGTCTATAGTTCTAATTTTTGGTTGGATCTTTCTCTGGTTTTGGTCTCAGAGTAATACTTGCCTCCAGGAATGATTTAGGGAGGATTTCTTTCTTCTCAATTTCATTGAAGAATTTTAAGGAGTATTGGCATCAAATCATCTCCAAATTTCTTGTAGAATTCAGCTGTGCATCCATCAGCACCTGGGCTTTTCTTTGCAAGTTTTTAATTACATTTTCAATTTCAATAGCTGATATTGGGTTGTTCAAAATTGCTATATCAGACAATTTTATTGAAAATAACTAGAGACATCATAGTGACTACCATAGATCACCTAATGTTGTGTTTTTGTATGTTCTTTTCATTTCATGTTTCTCTAGGAATTTGTATTGCTGACTTGATTTGTTTCTCCCTCTAATACAGAAAGGCTAGGTATATGTGTAGAGACTTATACATGTGTAGAACTTCTAAGTAGTTTATGAGAATGGATTATAGTTATTGTAAAGGAAAAAAAAGGAAAAGAGAATATTCTAAAGGATATAACTGCGTGTATATTTGAGTGTGTGGAATTAATAACCATGTTGCTAAAGTTTTAGTTGGATGGATGAGCAAAACTGAGAGCAGTCTCACTGTTTGGATGTCCATTTTGTGGACTTCAGTTTTGTAACTTGAACAACTGCATCTAAGAGGAAAGTATTTAATTATCAACTAGTGATTTTTTACTGCTTACTATTTTTGTTTTTTTTTCTGTTTTGTTTTGTTTTGGCTTGTTTTTGAGATTTTTGTATTGTTTCTACCCTCTTTCTGTTTCAAAATTTTTTCTTTAAATAAACTTTTTTTTTTAAAAAGCAAGAGGAGGAAAAGAAAGTGCTCTAAAAGAGATAACTGTATGTAACCTTAAGTGTCTAGGATTGATAACCATGTTACTAAGTTTTTGTTGGATTGGTGAATAGAACTGTTTGCAGCCTCACTGTTTGAATGTCCACTTTGTATGCTTTAATTTTGTAACTGGAACAACTATATCCAAGAAGACAATATGTAATGTATCAAATAGTGATTTCTCACTGTTTATTTTTTTTGAAATTCTGTATTGTTTCTACCCTTTTTTCTGTTTTGCTTCCCCCCTCTTTAAATAAAATAAAACAAAATTGCTATATCTTCTTGGTTGAGCTTTGGTAGTTCATATGTTTCTACAAATCTGTCCATTTTCTCTGTGCTTTCCACTCTATGTGAGTAGAGATTTTCAAAGTAGGTATTCATGATGTTTTGAATGTCCATGGGATCTGTAGTAATTTTCCCCTTTTCAGATCTTATTGCATGAATTTGGGTTTTTTCTTTCTTTCTCTTGATAAAGTTAGCTAAGGGGTTTGTCAATTTTGTTTATTCTCTCAAAAAACCAGCTTTTTGATTCATTAATTCTTTGTTTTTTTTTTAGTTTCAATTGCATTGATTTCTGCTCTAATCTTTACAATTTCCTCTCTTCTATGAGCTTTGGGTTTAGCTTGCTCTTCTTTTTCTAGACGCTTGAGATGGAGCATTAGGTTGTTTATTTGTGCTCATTCTGTTTTCTTGATATGACAATTTATTGCGATATATTTCCCTCTTAAGACTGCTTTCATTGCATCCCATAGATTACAGTATGTTGTTTCTGTGTTTTCATTGAAATGTAGGTAGTGCTTTATTTCTTCTTTAATTTCATCTGTAGCCACTGGTTGTTCAAAAGGTTGTTATTTAATTTCTGTATATTTGTGCAGGTCTTGCAATTTCTTTTGCCATTAATTTCCAATTTCAGTGTGCTATGGTCAGATATTATGCATGGGATAATTTCAATACCTTTGCATTTACTTAAGAATATTTTATGGCATAATATATGGTCTATTTTGGGGAATATAAATATCTACTAAGTCCAATTGTTCACATATTCTGTTGTTTCTTTGCTGACTTTTTGTCTAGTTGATCTATCTCTTTGTGACAATGGGCTGTTAAGATCTGTTATAACTGTGTTCTTGTGTATTTGGTTTTTCATGTCCATTAGTGTCTGTCTTACATAGTTGGGTGCTCCTTTATTTGGTGCATATATATTTATAATTTTTAGTTCTTCCTCTTGAATTTTTCCACTAATGAGTATGTAGTGACCTTCTTTATCTCTTTTAATCATTTTAGGTTTGAAGTTCACATTGTTTGCAATTAGAATAGTTACCCCTGCTTTTTTCTGGGTTCCTATTGCATGGAATACTGTTTTCCATCCTTTGACTTTTAATCGATGAGTTTCCTTGTAGGTCAGATATGTTTCTTGTATACAAAATATTGTGGGATCATGTTTCTTGATCCATTCTGTCAACCTATTTCTTTTGATAGGTGAATTGAGGCCATTTACATTTATGGATATCACTGATATGTACTGGCTTGACTTTTCCATATTATGTTCCAGTTGTTTGCTTTCTGCTTTTCCCCTTATTTAATTGCTTATCCTACCTGGTGGTTTCTTTTTGTTGTTGTTTTGGGGATTGTGGTCATTTTTATCTCTGTGTAGTATGTCTTTCGGTACTCTTTCTAGGGTTGGTTTGGTGGACATGAATTTCTTCAGTTGTTCTTCATCATGGAAGTGTGTTTCTCCATTAAATTTGAATCAAAGTTTTGCTGGCTACAACAGTCTGGGTTGAAAGTTGTTTTCTTTCAAGGCTTGAAATGCCTCACTCCAAGCTCTTCTTGACTTGAGGGTTTGTGCTGAAAAGTCTGCTGTGATTCTAATGGGCTTTCCTTGATAGGTGAGTTGTGTCTTTTTTCTAACAGCTTTGAGTATTCTCTTTTTATGCTGCATGTCTGAGATCTTAATTATTATGTGTCTGGGTGTGGGTTTATGTTGATTGTGACTGTTTGGCATTCTATATGCCTCACTTATCTCCATATCAGATTCTTTCTCCATGTTTGGGAATTTTTCTTCTATTGCTTTTGTGAATATTTTGGCTATGTCATTTGCCTTGATTCCTGCTTCTTCACTGATGTCTATTAATCTTATATTGTTGCTCTTGGCATCATCTTGTCACTTCATGCTGCTTTGTTATTAAAGTTCTATCCTTTCATGCTCACTAATTGTGATCCTTTCCTCAAGGCCCGAAATCCTATCCTCAGCTTCATTTAAGTGGTTTTGCAAGCTTTGAATAGAATTTCTTGTTTCTTGGATGTCTTAGTTTGTTTCATGAATTCTGCATGTTTTGTATATTGTTCATTCAAGGTTTTGATCAGTTTCCCATGCTCCTGTACTTTTTTCTCAATATCTTCTTTAGCTGCGCTCAGCAACTCCTTTACTAAGGTTGTTATTATCTGTCTTTACGTTGGAGATTACTTCTAATTTGACTTCCTCTATGCCTCATAGAGTTGTTTTTTTATTTTGCTTGCTATCTTTTCAGAGGTTCCCAGTGTGTTACTTTGGGGTCCTGTATTTCAATATCTCCTGCACTTGCTTCTGGTGAACTAGATGTTTGAGACTGCATTTTGCTTTTTTGTTTTTTCCATTTTCACTCTGCCTGATGTTTTCTGTGTGTAGGAGCTGGTCACCCACACTCTTTTCAGACTCCCCAAGGTCTTACAGTTAGTTGGAGGGGGCTTTACTACTGGCCCTATTTACCCACTGTACACCTCTATTTTAGGGCCATACTCACCATACTGACACAGTTAATCTGCTGTAGTCCAAGTTTCACCACCTGGGAGCTAAATTCCAAGTTTTTTCTGTGTGCTTGGATTCCACCAGAGTGCATGGTCAGGGCCTGAGTTTGGAATCTGTATCCCGTTGGCTGCTTGGCAGTCTCTGGGCATGGCCCAGTTGGGCCCCCATCCCTGTGTGTGGCCCTTGGTGGTCTTGGACACAGCATATGGTCTTACCACCTGGGAGCAGGCTCAAAGTCCCTTTCCACATGCTGGGGTTCCACCAGAGTGTTCAGTGAGGGCCCAAAGCTGGAATCTAGATCCCACTGGCTGCTTGCCTGTTGCTGGGTGTGGCTCGGTTAGGCCCCGTCCCTGTGTGTGGCCTGGGGTGGTCTGGGATGAAGCAGGTGGTCTTATCACCTCAGAGCAGGCTCAAAGTCCCCCTCTGTGTGCTGTAATTCCACCAGAGTGCACAGTGAGGGCTCAAAGCTGGAATCTGGGTCCCACTGGCTGCTTGGCGGTCCTGGAATTTTTTTTTTTTTTACAGTTTTATTAAGATACATTTTTCATCTGATAAAATTTACTTATTTAGTGTGTACAGGTCACACTAAATAACTTATTATAGTTACAAAGTTGTACAGTCTTCAACACATATTAGAACATTTCAACACTCTAGAAAGGAAACCCGTCCTATTAACTATCATCTCCTATTCGCTCTTGATTATCTGCCTGTATTGCCATCCCTAAGCAAACACTCTATTACTTTCTGTCTTTAGGGATTTGCCTATTCTGGACAAGTGGAATAGATATGCATAATATGTGGTGTTTTGTGACTACTTACACTTGCTACAGTGTCTTAAGGTGCACCCATGTTTCAGTTGATATTGATATTTCATTTTTATTGAATTATAATGTTACATTGTATAAACAATTTATATGGTTTACACAAGGCATTCCATTTTATAACTAATTGTGTTCCATTGCATAAACACATGCTTTGTTATGTGTCCATCAGATGATGGATATACATATCTTTCCCACTTTTTGTGCCTGTAACCATTGTGTGTGTGTTATTTTGTGTGCTTGTATTTTAATTTCTGATGAGTGTGTCCCTGGGAATGAAATTGTTGAGTCCTATGGTAATGAAATATCAAATTATTTTCTACTAGTTGGTTTAAAAAATAAAGTTAAAATATTATACTAACCCTTCCATAAAACTAAGCAATGTGTAGATGATTCTAAAAAAATATATAACTATATGCAAGCTGGAGTAAAAAACAAAGTTAAAATTATAAAAGGCAAAAGAAAATTATCATAGTTACAAATAACACTTATGAAGAGCAAAATCATACTTTGTACCCTGTGAATAAATTGTGTGATCTGCATTTAAACTCACTATCATATCATAGACTTTGGATTGATAAGAATATGAATTTGGCCAGATTAACATTAGTGAACTTACTCATTTTGCATTTCTAGGCACAGAAGATGGAAACAGGGTTTTGCTAAAAGTGTTAAGATAGTAACCAAACAAACAGTTAGCAAGACAGAACAATTCTGTTGTAAGAAAGGACTGCTCTTCTGTGGACAGGAGCGTGTATGTGCTTAGCATTAGTGCTGGGTATATTTGTCTGAAGCAGCATTCTGTAGACTCACATGTAAACAAAATCACAATAATAGTATTAGATTTGTCACCTGAATGTCAACTATGGCATTTTGACAACCATATTTGCTATTCTTAAATGTAAAATGACCATAGAAATTATGGAAAAGTGAATTTATATTTTACAAAGTTTTATTTTACAGATTACTTAACTCTTTCTTTTCCTACCAACACTTGAAGCTCATCATGTTCTCCCTCTCCTCTCTCCTTTGCCTTTCTCTTCCTCCTTTCTCTCTTCTTCTTCACACTGCTTAGAATGAAAATCATCATATTATTTAATCTCACAGCTGTTGTTAATCTCACAGCCATTTTTTGGTTATTGTTGTTGCATTTTTTGAAGGCAAAGTAGAAATGAAAGACTCAGGACAAGTCAACTGCATGGTTACTTTAAATAAAACTTCTGTGATATATTTCTGCTTCTTCTTGTGCCACAATTACCAAAATACATTTTCTAAAGAATAATCCTTTTCAAGTTCCATTTTAAGGAAAAGAGCAAATTCATATCAACTAGCAGATTAAAAGAAATGCCAAGAATGTAGCCTCATAGTACCATGTTTCTTTTTTACCTCAAATCACTTATCTGTATAAATTGCTAATTGAATTTTGGGGTAAAAGTATTCTTAAAGTAAACAGTTACCCTAAAATAATGTATTAAGCACTTACAAGGAGGGATATAAACTTCTTGATGAAAGACTGCAGACAAATGGTACAGTAAAGAACAGAACGTTTTCCTAAGAATATATCAGCAGAAAACAAAATTAGCAGCTTGTCAAAGTCATTAAATTTTGCTACTGTGAAATTTTATGAGAGTAGCAGCTACTCAACCACTTAATACCTGAGCATCAATGTCTTAAGAAAACAGAGTTTGGTTTTGTCATTTGTTTTCTACCCCAGACAAAAGGTAAGGAATGCAGTTGATGCTAATTCTGAAGAATGATTTCTTGCATTATGAATATCTTCAATTATTTGCCTAATTTCGTAGAACTTTGTCTCTTGTCTTTCCAAGTTCTCATGATCAGAAAAATCACTTACAGAAGGGGAACTAGGGGAAGGGAGGGAGGAACGAAGAATGGACAAATGAAAAAAAAGAATAAAAGGAAAAATATGTAAATAAACCTTTTGTATATAGAGAGGGAAAGAGGAATTTAAAGAAGGGAAGGAGCATGGGAAAAAAGAAACAATATATCATGTATAGGTAGAAATCTCTGATGATGAGTGTTATCATCATATATATGTAAAATATAACAATAAAATTTAGAAAATCATTTACCACTAAATTATAGCAAAATAGTTTCTCTTAGAGCAGAAGTGAGGCAAAACTGGGCATGAATCAATAAACACATAGGAGGCTTTCAAATCACTAAAAAAAAAAATCATCCACCTATGACACATGGCAGTGCTGGTCTCAGACCCCATGGAATCAGCTTATGGAGAGACTGGAAGGAGTAATACTTTCTCTCCTCTGGAACTGATGGTCTCGATCATCTTCACTGGAGGGACAGTTTTTCTGTGAACCACAATATATTTTTTAGGATGGGGAGTTTATACTAAAACACATGTAAGCATCTTTTCCCAGCAAATCTGAAACTCTAATTATATTTGGAAACAGAACTTAACAGAGTGGCCGTTAAGACTCCCTAACTTTAGCCGCTGCTCTCTTCTTGGTGGAGTAGAATTGGCAAATTCTCAGATGCAGAATAGAGAGAGGCTTTGGAGTAGAATTGGCAAATTCTCAGATGCAGAGTGGAGAGAGGCTCTGCTCACACGCAGCTGTCTAGGAGCTGAGCTAAGTGACCTTGTAAATCGCTGCTGGAAAATCACTGCCTTGAGACCTCGGTTTGTTCATTTACATATAAGAAACTTTTTTTTTTTTAAAGATTGGAACAATACTTACGAAGTAATTAGCACACATTGTGTGTGGCATACAGAGTTGGGTTTCTTTGCTCTTTCCTTTTCATTAGAATCTGAGAATGGCTGAGTGACTGTGCCAAGGCCTAGCAGATTACTCATGATTCACCAACTGGACAATCTCGTTTTCTACTTCTGTGACAGATTACAAAGCATAAAATCCAGTTCTGTCCAATATAAAGGGGTTCTTTATAGTGGGGTTCTGGGAGGGATTTTCCATCCTGAAATGAGAGAGAGGTGGGAAGAAAAGTTCTGGGTGTAAAACTTTTTAGGTGGGATCTGAGTCCTGCTGCTCTGTGGGTCAGTTGGCTGAAGCAGAACTGTTATGTGAAATCCAGGCTGAAGACGGCAGGACCGGGGTCTGGTCCTCATTGTATTGTGAGGAAGCCTTGGAAACCTTATTAAGTCATACATTGGAAGGGGATTTAATAATTGTTCTACAGACTAAAACTTAAATCACCTTCCTCTCTTTAATTAAAGAGCAGTTGAAAACTATTTCTAGACAGATCTGAAGTTTTGATGTCTTCAAAAAAATCCCTCTAAAATAGAAAAAATTAAAAGAAACATAGTTCTTGTTCTGTTTTTTTAATTAAACACAAGTAACATTTACTCTACAGGAGAATTCTAATTTCTACTATATTTTAAATATAGGTATCATGTATATATTTATATTTATGTTATATATATATATATATATATATATATATATATATATATAAAAGCAAAGGTTCTTCTTTACTTTTAGAAAATGAAACATAGCTAACTACCATCAACTAAATTTTATTTTTAAATTTCTTGAAATAGAAAAACCATTTTAAAAATATTTTTAAAGTATTATAGAATTATTGTTGGAAATACATTGAGAAGTATTTTCTATTAACTATGAAATGGATATATATGTACATATATATGTACATACACATACACACATATATGTGTGCATATATATATATAATATATATCTTTTATTTATACCTGACATATCACATGCTGAAGGATATTTAAAATGTCTGAACATGCCAGTCTTAGAAATCTCAAATATTTTGGATTCTATTTAGGTTCTGTGATATCAAATAGGAACCTTCTTTTACCTCAAAAGCTGCCAGCAGAGGCTTTGTGTTATGTTCTTTAAAATATTAGTTTGAGCTAAGGGTGTAACTCAGTGATACAGAGCTTGCTAAGTATGTGAAAAGTCCTGGGTAGAGTCACTAGTGCAGAAAAAATGAAAACAAAAAACAATGATAAATGAAGCATAACTGAGAAATATATGTATCTTTTGTTTTTCTTTACAGAAACAGCCAGTTAGAGTAATAAGTTGTTTGAGTCAGTTCAGTAGAGGGTGTCATGGTTTATAGCTAGACGACCCCTCATGAGCTCACAGATGGCATTTTGAAAGGTGATAGGAGTATGGGGCAGTGTGGGTGCCTTGCTGTTGGGAGGTGGGGTATGGTTGGAAGAGGTGGGTCTGTGACCTGGTAGGATATATTTCCCTCCCTGGTTCCTTCCTTCACTCTGTTTCCTGGCTGTTATGACCTTCTGCCAGGCTGTTCCACCTTGCAGCCAACTATGTGCTAAAATCTTTACAAACTGTGCAAACGAATAAACCTTACCTCCTTTTGACTAAGACACAGGACATACGTTTTTATCCATTAAATTAATTTGTACAAATGTCATCTATGATGTAGAAAGGTATATATTCATCATTGATCATTAAAAAATAATTATTGCATCACTACTATATTTCATACCACTCTGTGTTCAAACCTGTAAGTGCTTAGAGGCACCAATCTCTAGGAAATACTTGTAAAAATCTGGGAATTCTGTAATTTCTTTGCCATAATATTGCTATTCCAAAACATATTACTATGTGTACATGACTATGTGGTTGGAAACAATCAATTAAGAATAATGGTCTGACAAAGAACTTCTATCTAGTACATATAAAGAATTGAATAAAGCCAGACCCCTCAAATTCAAAGACACAATCAAAAAATGCAGATCTGAGATGAATACAAACTTATCTGGTGAAAAAATACAAATGGAAAAATAAATACATGAAAAAATGTTCAACTTCATTAGTCATTTGAGAGATGAAAATTAAAACAAGATTGAGATTTCCTCTCACTACAGAAAGAATGGCTATCAACAGGAAATCAGTCAATAACAATTACTAGAGGGGATGTGGAAAAAAAGAATCCTCCATTATTGGTAGGAGTGCAGACTGGTGCAACCACTGTGGAAATAATATGGAGATTCATTAAAAGCTAGGATATAAGGTTACATTTGACTCAGCTATTCCTCTTCTGGGTATCTTCCCAGAAGAATGAAAAATATCACACTACAGCTATATATGTACATCCATGTTTACAGCAGCACAATTTCTAACTAAATCCTGGAAACAACCCAAATGCCCATCAACCAAGAATGGATAAAAAATGATTTGATATTTTTATATGATGGGCTATTACTCTGCCATAAAGAAGAGATAAACTTGAGACTTTTATAGGTAAATGGATGCAACTCGAGACCATACTCATAAGTGAAATAATTTAGACCCATAGGTGTGAACATCATATTGATTCCCTGATGTGAGAAACTGAAAAAGTAAATGAAGTTCAAAATGTACAGTAGATATTATAAAATGGGAAGAAATTGATTGTTGGGAGCCGTTGAAGCTAGAGATTGATTGCATGTGTGGTGCTGAAGTGAGTCCAGCCCAGAAAAAAATAGAAAGACCAAAACAAGCTATGTAAACAAGTTGTTCCAGCACCAAGGAGGCAAGGGGCTCAGGCCTGCCAAGCAATGGATTGCTGGGCAGAGGGGCTAAAGTTGACATCATGTTTCCCAGTATATAAATAAAGGTGCTACAGTGGTTGAGCAGTTCCTTTCCTCCCATCAGGAGGATAAGGGCTCCTCCTGACTCCAGTTTTGTCTTTTCTTTACTTTTCTCATCCTCTTGCTGGTCCTTAACCCCAAGAACCTCAGGAACTGCAGTGGGGCCCAGCAATTGATAAAAAGTAGAAAGGAACTAGAATGGGGAAAGAGGAAAGGAAGGAGGAGAAAATGGAGAAAAAATACAAGTTAGTTGTAATATTAGTGTCTCTTAGTTCAAAGAAAAGGAAGGTTTGTGCTAATATCAATTGGAGAATTATTTATGCTGATATCTTGTCCTCTGAGTAATTAAAGATAATAATATATAATGTATTAGGTATTGGTATTCTATCATCTTGGTATGAAATTTTGTTTTATCTTTTTTCCATAAAATAAAAAAAGAAAGATGTTCTGAGTGTATCTCATTCTAACTGTGTGGTAAGTTGTGTTGGAGTTATGGCTTATGAACTGCTGGGAGGGGAGCGAAGGCTGAATCTGTGTGCTTTGCCAAGCGGTGGACTACTGAACTGCTCCCTTGATATGCCTGTCTTTGTCAAAGTCTTTGTTAATTCTCAATTCATGTGAAGCCTCTGATGAACAAAATTACTTTGGGCCAGATTGTTTGACAGAAAATGAAGATCTAAAATGTAAGTAATTTAAAATAGATTTCCATGGTGACCAGCAGAAATCATTGTGAGCTATACTTTTGTCCCTGGACTAAGGGCCTTGTAGATGGAACTGCATTTTAGTGTCATTGACATCCTCTTAATTTTATACATTTCATGCAAATGAATTTAAAACCAGGATGTTTAAGAAGGGTCTATGACTTCCACAGACAGTTTAAAACATCTATATGCCCAGAGCTTCTGATAGTAATGAAATCATTTGATGAAATAGTGGAACTAAGAAGAGTACTAATCATTCAGGTTCAATGCTAGTCATCCCTGTCTTTTTCCAGCACATGGCATGAAATTGTAGCTGGTAAATGGGGCTAGATGAAGCTCATGCATGTTTAGATGGCCTCATACATCCTGAGGAGGAAGACGGGAGGCACAGGACTGTAGATTCTTCCAGCAACTGTATTGGAGCAGCTGGAGGTAGTCCTGGCTAAACAGGCTGTCTACCTTCTAAAGGAAGCAAGTCCTCATGCTTGTCAGACTGCAGATGGCAGTAGCCACTTTTTCTAAGCTCTTATTTCACTTGAATTGCTTAGTAAAAATATACCTCAAATATTGGTAATATCTAAGTACTTTCACAAAATGCTTTTATTTAAAAATGAATACATTTACTCATATCAAACCTAATCTAGTTGATCTAAGTGATGTGATTTTGACTTTAAATTCCCAAATTGGTTAGGTTTCTCTCTTTCTAAGACAAAATACCCATTGCGCCAAATTAAGAAAGGAAAGGTTTGTTTAGCTCACAGTTTGTAGAGATTTCAATCCATAATCAGCTGGCTCCAAGGCAGGGTGGTATGGCACAGGAATGGTCAAGGTGGCAGAAGACAGCAAAGGCAGCAAGAGCCAAAAGGGAGAACAAGTCTTTTTTCCTCTCTCATAATGTAAACAGGCTACTTCCCCCACCCAGGGCAGGTGTAGCCCTCACAGTCTCCCTGCTTCCTCTTGCACAGGATGAAGATGTTACAAAGTAAGGATCCTGGCCTCCTGCTGAGTCTCTTAGTTAAATTTCTGACCTCAAATTGACACTGTAACAACATCCTAGAGTGCTGGTGGCTTGTCCTCTACACCCCAAAATGCAGAGGTGCTGATTTACTTAAGTTACTTAGGTTAGTTGAGCTTCTAGACTTCTCAAGTTGACACAATGTGTCAATCATATCAGGGCCTCAGAGATTAGAATGTTTTATGTGATCTTAATCAGCCCAAAGTAACTCTAATAACTTGTTGTGACTTTCTCCTTGTTCTTTTTCTCTCTCCACTGTAGGATTTATGCAGAATCTATTTTATGGATATGTTTTCAATGTCATTTTCATGTGAATCTAAAGGAAGTTGTAAGTTTTATAGACTTATAAGTTAGGGGGAGACTTCCTTCAAATAATGGAAATCTGCTCTGAAGTTAATTAAAGTAAAAACAAATTAGGTGTGCTCAATGAAAACACTCATTCAGTGTTACTATGTACAGTTCAAAATCTATTAAAAACTGTTAATACAATATTCTTAGCAGGTTAAAAATGGAGAAAACATAGCTTTCCTTTTACCTTTTTTAAAAGTTTATTTAAAGAGAGGGAAAAAATAAAGCAAAACAGAAAAAAGAGTAGAAATAATACAGAATTAAAACAAATGAACAGTAAGAAATCACTAGTTGATACATAACATATTGTCTTCCTAGATGTAGTTGTTCAAGTTACAAAATCAAAGCATACAAAGTAGACATTCAAACAGTGAGGCTGCAAACAGCTCTGTTTTCTGATCAAACAAAAACTTAGCAACAAAATTATCATTCTTACACTCTTAAATATACATGCAGTTATATCCTTTAGAGCACCTGCTTTTCCTCCTTTTGCTTTTAAAGTCCATTATCTGTTTAGTTATGTCATGTTTCAGGTTGCTCAGTACCTTGCAGATCTGTTTTGCTGTTGTTATTTACTTTAAAATTTTTTTATTTATTATTATTTTTAATTTTATTTATTTATTTTATTTTGAAGTTAGTAAAATACAGCAGAAAAAGACAGGACATAGCCAACTGAGGCAGTGAAGTGAAATTGGCACAGAACCTCGCAGCAGGCCACCGAGACAACAGCAATAGGCACAATAATACAGCTGGTTTTCTTCACAATAGTTGTTCCTTTAATCAGGCAGAGCAATATTGAAGGAAATACTGAAATTACAAGAACAGAATATTGAATAGAGCAATACCATTGATCAAAACAGAGAAAAACAGAGATAAAAATATTTGCTCTCAAAGAGACTGAAGAAAATCCCCCTTATTTACTATACTGCATATAATCAAACTCGCAAGACATGCTCAGATCTCTGGCTCTCACTTGCTAGGGGGATGGGGGAGGATGAATGGATGTTTGATTTTTTAGCCCATGCCCCAGTAGGTTCACAGCCACCCACCAGATGGGGTGAACTGGCTGCCCATTTTCCCAGCGCCCCAAGGTCCAACATAGCGTGCCGCGGATCTCAGGAAATGCTGATATGGTTCCCGCCCTGGGGCAGCTGCGGCTTGCCAAGCCACAGCCACTTACCAGAGCAGCTTGCTGGTGGCTGCCTGTTTTCCCAGTGCCCCTCCCTTTTACTTTTAAGAAAGAACAGAAAACAGAGAAAGAAACACACTTAAAGTAGCTGAAAGATTCTTCCATATTTTGATGCTGTCATTGGTACTTTTTCAGTTCCGTCGTTTCCTAGAGTATAAAAAAGTCCCTGATTGGTAAATCAAATTGATATTCATTTTTATAGTCACTTAACATGAAGAGTATAGGAACTTCCTTGGATTTTATGTTCACCTTTTATCTCACATATGATTTATTAACAACTACTGTCACCATTATCTTCAAAAGAGATGAAGATTCCATCACTTTGCATCACCTCTTCTGTGAGTACTCAGGTGACTGCCACCAGTCTCTCCTCAAGTGGCTCCTGTAGTCTTCAAACTGGTCTTTCCACTGGCCTTCCTGTTTCCCTTTTTCTCTCATTGAATTTTTTTTAATATCTTAGACAAGGTCTGTTAAAATGTTAGGTCAGGGAGATCCAAGATGGCTGATTGGTAGGTAGCACAATAGAGAGCCTCTCTGAGAAAAACAACCCAGATGCTAGAATCTGACACCATGGTACCATGGAGAAGACCCAACAAAAGGAGAGGAATTCTCACAACCCAGGAAGAAACTGAGGAAAAAGAAAAAAATAAAATAAAAAAAGAAGAAGCATGGGCAGAGGGCTGGAGCTGGGCATGCTCTGGTAGCTGTGCTGGGCATGTCTTAGAGTCAGGTGACTCAAGATTGAGCTGAGGTCACATCCCTACCAAGAGCAGGGATTTGGTAAGCTCAAGACCCTTGGTGGGAGGAGATGCTGCGATGGGGAGTAGAGACAGTGAGTGGAGCTGCACGAACTTGAGTGAGTGCTGGGAACTGGATTTCCCAGAGCGAGATGACCAGCTAGACAACATATTGGATTTGGGCAGGACAGGCTTGAATCAACAGCTGAGGCAGTTTTAGTCAGTGGCTCCTGGCCCAAGGTGAATTGGTGGGATCTACTTGGACTGGGCCATGCCCCTGGTCCAGACCCAATAGCCAGGGACAAGTTTGTCCTGAATCTGTGACATCCGCATGGCACAAACAAATGTACTGAAGACACTCACTGGTTGAGAGGGGAGGGGCCAGCCCACATTGCTGCCCCTGCATGCACCTCACAGATCAACAACAAAGAGGGGAGGGCAGCACTGCCCTAGCCAGTGAGCTGCAGAGGGACTGTAAGCAATGCAAAAATGTCCTGAGACCTCCACCATTCACCTGTCAGAAAAAAACCAGAAACATGACAAGACAGAGAAACAACAAAAAGCCTCTAATTGCTGACCCAGGGAAAATAAGCCCAGGAGAGGTAAATACAGAGGAGTTTGAGGGCAGCAGACACGGCCTCATCAGAAATAAAGAAATACTTCTGTAACCTCATTGATGAATTTATATCTGAAACTCTAACTCAGGTGAAGCAAGATATAGGAAGATTAATAAAAGAAACACTGGGTGCTCCTCAAGAATACACAAATGGAAGAATGGAAAAACCCAGAGAAAGGAGAAAAGCCTTTGATGAAGAATAAAAGCAAATTCTAGAATACATGAAACAGACCCAAAGAAATTATCAGGAAATTAAAAACTCCATTGAAAGCTGGCAAAACTTCTTAACAGAAACTAAAGACAGACTTTCAAAACTTGAAGATAGATTTGCAATGTATGATTGCAAAAGGAAAGATCTCTTAAAAATAACAAAGAACCAGGAAGTAATGATATAAAGGCTAGAAGACGACAAGGGGCTATATAACCTAAGAATAAAAAATGTGAATGAAGAAGCAGGGACAAATACAAATGAAATAGCAAGGCTATTCACAGAAATAATTAAGAAAAACTTCCCAAGCATAGGAACTGGAAGTGAAGTTCAGATATATGAGGTATACAGAACTCCAGCCAGCTACAACCAAAACAACTACAACCAGACATACAATAGGATCCCAGAAATCCATCAGAAGAACAGAATATTAAAAGCAGTCAGAGAAAAGAAACAGATTACCTATAAAAGAAAACTCATCAAAATCACAATGGACTTCTCGATGCAAACTGTCAAATCAAGAAGAACTTGGAGCAAAATATTCCAAGCCCTGAAAGGAAATAACCTTCAATCCAAATTGATGTACCCTGCAAAACTGTCTCTCAAAATTAATGGAGAGACAAGATATTTCCACGATGAAGAGGAACTGGGGGAATTCATGACCACCAATCCAACCCTGCAAAGAATATTGAAAGACATTCTAGAGAGCAGAAAATCATCAGGATTCCAGGAACAAGGGCAGAAAGGCCTCAATAAAAGGAGCAGACAGTAGAAAGAAGGAGAAAAGCAAACAACAAAAACAGAAAAATAGCATAGCAGAGATGAGGCAGAGAAGATTGGCTATATCGCTGTTTTGTCTTGACTGATTTTATTTGAATCTGATATGCTTGAGGGTGCCAAGTCTGGGAGTAGGGGCAACTACTCTGGAAATGGCAGGATTCAATAAGATACCCATTCTGGTTTGATTATTCACTGCCTTTGAAGTCCTATAATGTTTCCAATGTTTGGTTTTTATTTATAGTGCTATGTACTGCTAAGTTTAATTATACTATGCCTGACGATATAGACAATTTTATTGACAATAATGGGAGGCATCATGGTGACTACTGTAGATCACCTAGTATTGTGGTTTTATAGGTCCTTTTCATTTTGTGTTTCTCTAGGAATTTGTATTGTTGACTTGTTTTGGTTTGTTTTTCCCTCTAATCCAGAAATGCATGTAGAGACTTATATATGTGTAGAACTTCTAAACAGTTTATGAGAATTGACTATAGTTATTATAAAAAAAGAGAGAGGAAAGGAAAGTATTCTAAAGGATATAACTGCATGTATGTTTGAGTGTGTAGGATTGATGACCATAATACTAAGTTTTTTGTTGGATAGATGAACGGAGTTGATTGCAGTCTCACTGTTTAAATGTCTGCTTTGTATGCTTTACTTTTGTAACTTGAACAACTACTTCTAGGAGGAAAATATGTAATTGTCAACTAGTGATTTCTTACTGGCTTTTTTTTTTTTGAAATTTTGTATTATTTCTACCCTCTTTCTGTTTCATTTTTTTTTCTTTAAATAAAAAAAGGAAAAAAATGTTAGGTCAGGTAAAGTGATCCCTCCACTGTAAAACCTGCCATGGCTTCCCACTGTGCTCAGAGCACCATCTACTAAGGCCTTGCATTCTGTCTAAGCTCTGTGGTCTCATCTCCAACTAACTGTTTTCCCTTATGGCCTCCCCTCTGGTCATAATGATCCCTGTGCTCTACTTTGTTTCTAAAGCCTAAAAATGGCAGCTGCCACAGAGTAGGTATTCAAACAGTTTCAACTGATGAATGGAAGCTGAGGTAGTTTCTGTGCTCATGTTGGCAACTAAAATATCAGGAAAATCATTTCAAGCTTCCCATTTTGTGTTTAGATGTTAACATCTTCATGAATTATTGGAGAACTTATACTTTTTAGTTTTCAAATGTTCTGTAGCAAGATTTCTTCTGAATTTTGTATTTGCATTCTACATTCTGTTTTCCTGTTTGTCACAACTGAAATCCTTCACACCCTGAAATTTTGTCCACAGAGTTCTTTGTTAGAGATTTGAAAGAAGGGAGGAAATGGCATTAAAAGAGAACACCCAAAATTAAGTTGCAGCTATCCACTGAAGACTTCTGCATTGGAGACTTTTAATAGCTTTATCTCACTGATGTCCAGTCTCCTTCCATGTAGTTGGATCTAATTTTTCTCTTTGCTAACATAGTGCACTTTTTCTTGTGATATCTGATTATCAGAAAAATTTTCATTATTGCATTAAAATTCATTTCATATGATTACCCTTTAGTAGATAAAAATCATTTTCCTAATTCTCTGATGCCCATTTAATATAAGTAGAATTCATTTTACAGTGCCTTTTGATGTTCCAAAACTTTATAAAAGTATTAAAAGCTTGGATATAATTTGACTGAACATAGTTTTCTTAAAAATAAAAAAAAATTTTCCACATGGAAAGTTACATTTATTTTGGAAAAATGTATTTTGTACTGATCAGGCTTCATATGATAGCCCATTGGTCACATTATAGTCTGCAGTTATTTGTATTAGCCTTTGAAAAACATCTCCATAAGGGATCTCAAATAGTTTTGATAATCTATGTTTTATGGTACATAAAATATAGTATGTGAATTTACCTTTCACTGCTAAAATTCAAGAGTCACAAACTACTTAAATGTTACATTCTATTGGGAGAAAAATTTTATGAGGCTTAATGTATGAGCATTTAAATCACAGTTTACATGGGAATAGTCTCCCCATAAAGAACTATTCAATTATGCAGCATTTTGTAGAGAAACTGAAGTAAAATAATATAGACAGCTTCACTACCATTCTGGGGTCTAAGCAATACTGACGATTAATGACCTACACTGATATTTGGCTCTTTGTCACAGATTCCATGAACATTCAAGAAATGAGACTATAATGAATGGAAATATCTCAGTAGTTCAACTAGTGCTTACTCACTGAGGGATCAAGGTGACCTGACATGCTAGGATAAACCTGGTTATATAAAATTGCATATGCTGTTTTTAGCTTTTCCTTGTAGAACTGTAATGTTTTTCATTTAAAAAATTCTTCAAGTTAGTTAAGTCTGCAAAAGAGAGAACATCATGAAACAAATGTGATAAAAATATTTAAAATCAATCTGTTAGTAAATCTAAGAAAACTAATTTTTTTTTTTGTATCAGGGAGTGAACTCACAAGCTTGTGCTGGCCAGTCAGGCACTTAGGCTACTGAGCTAAATCCCTGGCTAGTTTCTTATTTTCTAAGCAAATGACATTTCCAAACCATCACCTGTTTTGAATGTGCTGCATTATGTTTGTCAGACATTAGCTTTGTAGAGGTCTAAGCTTATGAGAATATTTATAGAAGTACTGTTTGGCTATCTAAAGAAACATCAAGCCAAACTTCTACAGCCCTAGTATAGGATGGATATCTTTTTCCTTATTAAATTTTGTAATCTTTGCACTTGAATTTGCCCTTTCACATATGAAGTTTCCTTAACACTCTAATTTGTTATTTAGTCTTACACCTTGCCATTATCTGACCACACCATATTCACTCACCTGCTCTTACTTACAAAATTAGTTTTTTCATGAATCTCAGCTCTTCTGGGTCCCAGCAAGTGATTTCAAACTTATGTAGCCTGATGATATGATGCTAATCAAGAAAGAATTTTTGACATGTGAATCAGGGAGAGAGTGGCTTCAAAATAGGAATACCAAATTGTATTTGGATGAACAGAATGTACTGCAGCATAGAAAGGTGTGTGTGGATGCCTTTAGTGCAGTGGGCTCTAAATGTGAAGTTGCACTAAAGTGTAAGGGCCTCAAATGTCACTTAAGATAACTTGGCAATATTTTGCTGTTTTGAAGTTTATGAGTAGGATGGCAAGATGTGACCATATCTTCATGATTTAGGAAAATGGTCCTAAAAATAATACAAAGACCTCTGGGGAGGTAATAAAATTGGAAGAGGAAATGAATGTTTTTATTAGATCACCTCTAAGACAATGAAGACTTAAATTAGGGAAAGAGCAGTTAGATGGTGAAGTTATTCACATGGTAGAATAGCAGGGATTGACATGTAAGAGCTAAGACCAAAAATATGAAGAGTTGAAGTTAATCCAAAGTAGTCTAGCTTGTGCGACCAGAAGTGATGAATTCTTGGACTGAGGTTTCTTTAGAGGGCTCAAAACCCTACTCCTAGGAATTTGTTTATAAACATAGACCTCCATAAGGCTAGAGTCCAACAAAACATAAAAGTATAGCTCATTCATTATGTAATGTGTAGCACATGATAAGTTGGTTTTATTAGGGAAGATGTTGGGGCTTGAATATATTGAGTCTGAAGGACTGTTCAGACATTTTTCTGTTAATTAATGTCCAGCTAGTAGGCATAATTTAGGAGTGAAGCCAGGGATGAAAAACCAAAGTGTCAATCATTTCTCTTTTAGTAAATAATTTCTCAGTATGAGCAGAGAGTTGTTCCTTGGAGGGTAAGGCTATGTTGGTTCATTCATATGTTCTCAGCTTCCAGCACAGTGGCTGGTACAAGTATGTCTTGGGTACTATACACATTGCTGAGACAAAATATCCAACACATACAAGTTAAAGGAGGAATGTTTTATTTCAGTTCACAGTTTGTAGAGGTTTCAGTCCACAGTCAGCTGACTCCAAGGCAAGGTGACATGGTAGAGGGGCATGGCAAAGGAGAAAGAGTTCATGGAAGAGCAGACCAGAGGAAGCAGGCAGTAAGCAGTGAGTATGCTTTTTTCTTTCATTCTTTCCAGGTTAGAAGCCTTTTGGGTGCTGCCACACATACCCACATGGGGCATCTGTCTTCAGTAAATCCATTCAGCCATACCCAGAACTAAACTAGTCAATCAGAGGACTAATTTAGTACCACACACCATTAATCTCAGTATCACAGGCCCTAGATTCAGCCAGCTCTGGTGAGCCCCATCTATGACTGCATGAGCAATGACATCCTTCTAAACAGCTCTGAAAGTCACTGGTTCAAGAACTGTATTAAGGGAACCAATTTAATGTAGTTTTGCCTCTGATAATATGTTATATGCAATCACTATCCAATGATTGTTCATTTTCTCATCCACTCATCATGTACATATTGTATAAACAGCAGACTCACTGCTTACTGCCTGCTTTCTCTGGTCTGCTCATCCATGAAGTCTTTCTCTTCTACCATGCCCCTCTACCATGTCACCCTGCCATGGAGTCAACTGACTGTAATGTCTAGGTACAAGCTGTAACAAGGTCTAACACTAAGTAAATGTTAACTGGAATGTGTGTCATTTCCTTCCTCTTACTTATTGTGGCCAGTTTTCTGCTTTACTTCTAAGAAGAGAGATATTAACTTTAAATATTTGTATTGTTACTTGCCTCTTCTTAATGTGGAAGATAAATTTTCATCTTGGAAGAAGAGGAGATTGTACATGATTAAGGATTCTAGATCTCTTATATTTAGGCTCTCTAAAGCTAATTATTTCTTCTGTATCAACTACTTTTGTGAGAGGTTTAGATTTTATCATAGTTGCTTGAATTAAAATTAATTTTTTTGTTGAATATCATAGCATCTTACTTTTTACTCATTACTGGGACAAAATATGTGACATGCAAAATGAAGGAAGGAAAGGTTTATTTCTTACAGTTCTTGGAGGTTTCAGTCCATACTCAGTTGGCTCTGAGGCAGCATGGCATATGGGGACAGCCATTCATGGCTGGTTGCAAACAGCAAAGTGCAAATCAGCAAGAGAGAGAGAGACACCATCTTCCCACTGTTAAATCATATCCTGACTCCACCTCTAGGTGGGTGTAGCACTCACATCACCAGTTTGAGCACTAAACCATTAATCAATCACAAGTGCTAGATTTGGTTGCATCAATAATTGCATGAGGCTTGGGGGTCACTGACATAAATCATGACACATAGCAACATGTTGGGAAAGAGATTCAGTTACATAATATACCAAAAAGTTTAGTTTTGACAAACAGCTTTATTTATTTATTTATCTTTTAAATTTTATTTTAAAGGGAATAAAACAAAAGAGGACAGGACAAAGCAGATCAGAAAAGGACAATGTAAACAACACAGTACTTCACAACAAAACAACTGAATATTAACAGTAGCTACCATAATGTCTCTTTCTGTGAAATAGCTGAGCATAGCTTCATACACAATAATATTAAACATAACAAAATAGTATAAAACCCCTGAAGAGAATAAAAGTATTACAGGGCATTCTGAACCAAATAACAGAAAATGAACAATGGCTACTATTATATCTCATTTTCCATAAAAAATTTGTTTATACTATCACACATATTAAAATCCAGTAAGACACAACATGATAGAACTAATGGTAATAGAAAAACAAAAGCATGGTAGGACTTCAAAGCAAGATGATATTAAATCAGCAATGGCTGCCATAATGTCTTGTTTTCTTCAAAGTAGCTGTTCATGCCATCATACATAATAAAATAAAACAAAACATAAAACCATTCCAACTAATGAATGAAAGCATTATAAGGCTTCAAAGCAATGTAATGGGAAATCATGATTACCATAAAATCTTACATACTCTTACCATTTCTTACACTAGGGAGACTATATGGTATTTAGACATGTGAGTTTGATTTATTTTGCCTATGAGTATGGATTCAAGTTGCACCCATTTATTTATAAATATCTCAATGTGATCATTCTTTATAGCTGAGTAGTACTCCATTGTATAGAAGTACCACAATTTTTTTATCCATTCCTCAGTTGATGGGCACTTAGGTTGTTTCCAAGATCTGGCTATTACAAATTGTGCTGCTATAAACATGGGTGCACATATATCACTGAGGTATGATGTTTTCAATTCTTCTGGGAATATGCCTAAGTTTTCAAATAGCTGGATCAAATGGGACTTCCAATCTCATATTTTGAGGGATCTCCAGATTGACCTCCACAGTGGTTGCACCAGTCTACACTCCCACCAACAGTGCAGAAGACTTCCTTTTTCCCCCACAGCCTCTCCAGCATTTGTTGTTGGTAGTTTTCTTGATCCTGGCCATTCTTTCGGGAGTGAGATGGAATCTCAACATGGTTTTACTTTGTGTTTCTCTAATGACTAATGATGATGAACATTTTTTCATGTATTTATTTGCCATTCATATTTCTTCATCCGAGAACTGTGTGTTCATCTTGGATGCCCATTTTTGCATTGGGTCTTTGAATTTCTAGGGTCTGATTTTTTTAATCCTTTATAAGTTCTAGACAGAAGTCCTTTGTCTGAGGAACAGTTTGCTAAGATTTTTTCCCAGTTTGTGGGTTTTCTTTTCACTCTGCTGGAGATTTTGTTTGACATGCAGAAACTCTTTAATAAGATGTGATCCCAGTTATTGATTCTGGGAAGTATTTCCCATGTGGTTTGATTCTTGTTCATGAATTCTCTACTTACCCCTATGTCTTCAAGATTTTTACCTACTTTGTCTTCCCACAGAATTAGTGTTTCTGCTTTAATATTTAGATCTTTGATCCATTTAGATTTTAGTTTGGTACATGGTGATACACATGGGTCTAATTCTAGATTTCAGCATATGGATAGCCAGTTTTTCCAGCACCATTTATTAAAGAAACTATCTTTCTTGCAGTGAACATGTTTGGCCCCTTTATCAAAGATAAGGTGGTTGAGTGTGTTTGTAGTTGTAGTTGTATCTTCTAACATATTCCATTGAGCTTCAGATATGTTTTTATTCCAGTACCATGTTGATTTTATTACAGTAGCTTTGTAGTATAACTTCAAGTAAGGGATTGTGATGCCTCCTGCTTGCCTTTGCTGATTAGAATTGCTATTTTAGGTCTCTTCTGGTTTCAGATGAATTTTAGGAGTTATTTCTCTAGAGCTATGAGGTATGTTAGTGGTATTTTCATTGAGATTGTATTGAATCTGCATAACAATTTTGGGAGAATGGCCATTTTCACAATATTTATTCTTCCTATCCATGAACAAGGGATGTCTTTCCATTTTCTGAGGTCCTCTTCAATTTCTTTTTCAGGGTATTATAATTTTCCCTTTATAGCTCTTTTACTTCTTTCTTTAGATTAATTCCTAAGTATTTCATTTTTTTTGGATGCTAGTGTGAAGGGTGTGGCTTCTCTTATTTCTCTCTCAGTGATTTTGTTGTTAGTGTATAGGAATGCTATTGATATTCAAGTATTGACTTTGTCTCTAGCTACATTGCTGAATTTATTTATTATATGTAGGAGTCTTTCAATGGAGTTTTGGGGGTCTTCTAAATAGAGTATCATGTCATCTGCAAATAATGATAATTTAATTTCCTCTTTTCCTATCTGTCATGATTTATATCAGTGGTCCCCAAGCCTCATGCCTTTGCATTATGCATTTGTGATTGATTCATTGTCTAGAGCTTGGGTTGGAGGTGTGAGTGTTACAACCACCTAGAGGTGGAGCCAGGATGTGATGCAATGGCAGGAAGAAGGTGTGTCTCTCTCTTGTGGGTTTTGGCCTTGCTCTTTGCAGCTGCCGTGAACTGCAGCCCTGCCATGCCATGCTGCCTTGGAGCCAACTGAGTATGGGCTGAAACCTCCAAAAACTGTAAGAAATAAACCTTTCCTTTCCCAACTTTGGGCATCAGGTATTTTGTCTCAGTGATGAGTAAAAAGTAACTAAGACAGAATTTGGTACCAAGAGTGAGGTCATTGCTGTGACTATACCTGACCATGTTTTTCAAGAAGCTTTGGAAATGGCTTGTGGGCAGAGTTTGGAAAGGTGTGGATGTATTGTCTGGATGCATAGAGCTGGAGCACCTTAGGCTGTTCTGTAGAGAAGTTTCTGGTCAGTGCTCAGGAGACCAGAAGGCTGATAGAAAGCCTGATGGTAAAGACCAGGCTTGGGAGGTTTCTCCTGGGAAGAAGGACTGCACTGGTTGTTGGACTCCCCACGATGTGTGTTATGGCTTGGCAGAAGGTTTGTCCGCATTTTGCTTATGCCCAGAGACTTTGCCTGAGACTGAGATTAAGAGCAATGGACTGATTAATCTGGCAAAGGAAATGTCAAGGCAGTCTAATGTTGAGGCTGTGGCATGGTTATTGTTGGGGGCTTTTAGGCAGCTTTATGTTGCAAGTCAAGAGCAAAGAGCCCAGCAGGATAATTTAAAATGCTGTGAGTTTGGCCAGAAGGAAAACGCCAGTAAAGCTGTGGATTGTAAAGATAGTGCACAGACTTTGATTGCTGAAAAGGAACAGAAGATGAAAGATGGCTAGGGGGCATCCCAGGAAGCAGTCAGTCTCCACTCTTTGCAGCCCCAAAACTTCAAAAGTTAAAGAATGTGCTCAGAGGATAAAGTTGCAGAGCACCATGCTCCAGAATGGCGACAGAGGTCACATGAGGTTCTAGAATGGCAGCAGCCACATGAGGTTCCAGAAGGGCAGCAATATTTAGAAGCTTTTCCTCACAATTGGGTGAACAGAACCCAGTGATCCAGGCACTGGACCCCTATAGCCAAGAGAGAGAAAAGCCTGGCTACTGCTCCAGCTGGCAGCAAACCTTGGCGGCATCCACATGGCATTGATTTTAGGTGAAAGGAAAATGCACAAATTCTGAGGATAAGATGGCTTCCACACCGATTGCAAAGGGCCTGGGAGGCCAAGCAGTGTGCCCCTGAGAGGGCAATTTGTAAAGATATAAGGGTGAAGCCAAAGGTGCAGTGGAGACCCCAGAAATTTGAAAAAGCCAGGAACGTGGATCATCCAAGGAAAGCTGCAAAAAATCAAGCAGACAGGGTTTAAGAGAGAAGCTTGCAGGAGCTAAAATCCCTGGAAGTGCTGTGGGGGTGGAATCACCCAAGCTTTTTTGAGTTTGCAACCAGATTGCTTTAAATGCTGAGCATGGAACTCTAGGACTTAATGTTTGCCCTACTGGATGTTGGACTTGCTTTGTTTCCAATGCTTTGTATTCCCCTGTTTATAACTTTTGGAATGGTAGTGTTTATCTTGTGCCTTTGCATTTCAGAAATGTTTAACTTTGTTTCATTTGTACAGGGGTTTACAGTTAAGAGTTTGCCATAGATATCGGAGGAGACTTGGGACTTGGACTTCTCAGCAATGCTGAACATGTTAGGACTTTGGCAACTCTTGGAGATGGACTAAATGTCTTTTGTATAAAGGATGTTCATGAGTCTTTGGGGGCCAGGGGTGGAATATCATGTTTTATGTCAGTGGCCCCCAGGCCTCATGCCTTTGCATTATGCATTTGTGATTGGTTCATTGTTTAGCACTTGGATTGGGGGTGTGAGTGCTACACCCACCTAGGGATGGAGCCAGGATGTAATGTAATGGCAGGAAGAAGGCGTGTCTCTCTCTCTTGTGGGTTTTGGCCTTGCTGTTTGCAGCCGCCATGAACTCCAGCCCTGCCATGCCACATTGCCTTGGAGCCAACTGAGTGTGGACTGAAACATCCAAAAACTATAAGAAATAAACTTTTCCTTTCCTAACTTTGGGCATCAGGTATTTTGTCTCAGTGATGAGCAAAAAGTAACTTAGACACTATCTTTACTCCTCTTATTTCTCTCTCTTGTCTAATTGGTCTGGCTAATATTTCCAGTACTATTTTGAATAGAAGTGGTGATAAAGGACATCCTTGTCTTGTGCTTGATTTTAAGGTAAAGGCTTTCAGTTTTTGGTCGGTATGATGTTGGCTGTTGGTTTGTTGTAGATGGCCTTTATCATATTGAGATAAAGACCATATATTACAATTCTCTGAAGGTTCTTATCATGAATGGGTGTTGGACCTTATCAAAAGCTTTTTCTGCATCTATAGAAATGATCATGTGATTCTTACTTTTGGCTATATTGATATGGTGGATTACATTTATTGATTTACATATGTTGAACCATCCCTGCATGCCTGGGATGAATCCCAGTTGGTCGTGGTGTATAAACTTCTTGATGATTTGCTGCATCCCATTTGCCAATATTTTATTGAGAATTTTTACATCTATGTTCATTAGGGAGATTGGTCTGTAGTTCTGTTTTTAGTTGGCTCTTTTTCAGGTTTTGGTACTAGAGTAATGTTTGCTTCCAGGAATGACTTAAGAAGAATTGCTTCCCTTTTGATTTCATTGAAGAGTTTGAGGAGTGTCAGCATTAAATCTTCTTTGTATTTCTCATAGAATTCTCATAGAATTCTGCAGTGAATCTGTCTGAGCCTGGGCTTTTCTTTGTTGGTAAGGACTTAATTACATTTTTCAATTTTATTAATAGAAATTGGGTTATTCAGCAGTTTTACATCTTCTTGACCCAGCTTTGGTAGTTCATATGTTTCTAGGAATTTGTCCATTTCTTCTGTGTTATCAAACCTATGAGAGTAGAGGTTTTCGAAATAGGTGTTGATGATCTTCTGTTTTTTTCCACAGAGTCTGTAAGTATTTCACCTTTTTCATTCCTTATTGCATGAATTTGAGTCTTTTCTTTCCTTTTTAAAATTAGGTTGGCTAGGGGCTTATCAATTTTATTTATTCTTTCAAAGAACCAACTCTTGAATTCATTGATTCTTTGTATTGTTTTCTAAGTCTCTATTGCATTAATTTCTGCTCTGATCTTTATAATTTCCTCCCTTCTTTTGGCTTTGGGCTGGGCTTACTCTTCTTTTTCTAGATGTTTGAGGTGTAATATCAGGTTGCTTATTTGTGTTCATTCTGTTTTCCTGATGTGGGAACTCAATGCAATAAATTTTCCTCTAAGGACTGCTTTCATTGCATCCCGTAGATTCTGGTAAGTTGTGTTTGTATTTTTGTTTGCTTATAGATGTTGTTTAGTTTCTTCTTTAATTTCCTCTGTGACCTACTGATTGCCCAAGAGTGTATTATTCAATTTCCACATGTTTGTGGGGGTTTTGCAGTTTTTTTTATCATTAATTTCTAGTTTCATGGCACTATGATCTGATAACATGCATGGAATACTTTCAGTTCTTTTGCATTTACTTAAATATGTTCTGTGGGTTAGTACATGGTCTATTTTAGAGAATGTCCCATGTACTGCTGAGAAGAATGTATATTCAGATGTTGTTGGATGGAACACTGTATACATCTATTCATTTGTTCACAGGTGTGATTCAGTTCTGTTATTTCTTTGCTGATTTTCTGTCTTGTTGATCTATTCCTTTGTGTCAATGGCATGCTAAGGTCTCCTGTTATGACTGTGTTATTGTTTATTTGATTTTTCATTTCTGTTAATACTTTCTTTGTGTAGCTGGGTGCTCTGGAATTTGGTGCATATATATTTAAGATTATTATCTCTTCCTCTTGAAGTTTTCCCCTAACTAGTATGTA
Organism: Hydrochoerus hydrochaeris; assembly: GCA_004027455.1. Taxonomy (NCBI): domain Eukaryota; kingdom Metazoa; phylum Chordata; class Mammalia; order Rodentia; family Hydrochaeridae; genus Hydrochoerus; species Hydrochoerus hydrochaeris. The sequence continues at coordinate 122,448 of PVLA01003303.1, forward strand.
GTGACCTTCTTTAACTCTTTGGATCATACTTTGTTTGAAGATCACATTGTCTGCAAACAGAATAGCTATCTCCACTTTTTTGGGGGTTCTTGTTGCATGAAGTATTGTTTTCCATCCTTTGACTTTCAGTCTGTGAGTTTCCTTTTGGGTTGGATGGGTTTCTTATAGACAGCATATGGTTGGATGTTGTTTCTTGATCCATTCTGCCAGTCTGCTTCTTTTAATTGGTGAATTGAGGCCATTTACATTAATGGTTATATACTGTTATATATTGGTTTATTGTTGACATGTTACCTTTCTGCTGTTGTATCTTTACCTTTCCATTCTATTTAATTGTCTGCCTTGCTTAGTGGTTTTTTCTTATGTGTATCTAGAATGTCTTTGAGTATTCTTTGCAGGGTTGGTTTGGTGATCATGAAGTTCTCCAGCTGTTCTTTGTCATGGAAGTATCTTATTTCTCCATCCATTTTGAAGGACAGTTTTGAAGGGTACATCAGTCTGGATTGGAAGTCGTTTTCCTTTAGGATCTGAAACACTTCACTCCATGATCTTCTTGACTTAGTTGTTTGTGTTGAGAAGTCTGCTGTGAATATGATAGGTTTTCCTTTATAGGTGATCTGTCTTTTCTCTCTAACAGCTTTTAATATTCTGCTCTTATGTTGGATATCTGGGATGGTGATTATTATATGTCTGAGTGTAGTTTTATTTTGGATATGACTATTTGGAGTTCTATATGCTTCACTAATCCATACATCAGTTTTCATTTTCATGGACAAACAGCCTTTCTAAACTCAAGAACTAGTTTAAAATATTAATGTTAAATTATAAATTGAACCAGGTTTTTATTAGTAAAGCTACAATTTTTGGAATTATGAATTTTCTTCAAGAACTAAAATGATTCAGCAGAAAAGTTTGGTTTCATCAAAGTTTTCATTTTAATTATTTTGTAGCCCCAAGTGACCAATCTGAAAATTTTTTTGAAGTTTTTTTTATTTAAAGAGAAAAAAAAACAGGAAAAAGGTAGAAATATTGTAGAATTTCAAGAAAAGAAGATAAACAGTAAGAAATCACTAGTTGATAAATTACATATTGTTCTTTTAAAAATAGTTATTCAAGTTACAAAATTAAAGCACACAAAGTGGACACTCAAGCAGTGAGAGTGCAAATAGATCTGTTCAACAATCCAACAAGAACCTACAAATATGGTTATCAATCCCACATACCTAAACATACATGCAGCTATATCTTTTATAGTGCTTCTTATTTCCTCTTTTTTTACAATAGCAATTATACATTTTTAAAATTTTAAAGAGAAGAAAAAAGCAAAACAGAAAAAGGGTAGCAACAATACAGAATTCTAAAAGAAAGAAAGGAAAAGGAAAATGAGAAAAAACCCCACTAAGAAATCAGTAATTTATAAATTGCATACTGTCATCGTGGATGTAGTTGTTCAAGTTACAAAGTTAAAGGGTACATAGTAGATATTCAAACAGTCAGACTACAAACAGTTCTACTCAAGGATCCAACAAAGATTCAGCAATATGGTCATCTACTTTACAAACTCAAACATACATGCAATTATATCCCTTAGAGCACTTTCTTTTCCTCCCTTTTTTACAATAGCAATTACACATTTTGGTTTTATTACACTTGTAGTTTTTATTTACTTTTTACACTAGAGACACAATATGATATTCACAAATATGATTCTTATTTATTTCACTAATGAGGATAGTCTCAAGTTGTCTCCATTTGCCTATGAAGGCCTCAAGATCATCCTTTTTTATAGCTGAGTAATATTCCATTGTATAAAAATGCCACATCTTTTTCATCCACTCTGCAGTTGATGGGAATCTTGGTTATATCCAGGATTTAGCTATCACAAATTGTGCAGCTATGAACATGGGTGCATCTATACCACTGTGATATCAACTTTTCAGTTCTTTGGGGAAAATACCCAGGAGGGGAATAGCTGGATTGAATGGGGCTTCCAATCCTAGTCTTCTGAGAATTCTCTGTATGATTTCCATAGTTACACCAGTCTACATTCCCACCAACAGTGGAGCAGTGTTCCTTTTCCCCCGTAGCCTCACCAACATTTGTTATCAGTTGATTTCTTGATGGCTGCTATTCTTTCCCGAGTAAGGTGAAATCTCAATGTTGTTTTAATTTGCATTTCTCGAGTGACCAGTGATGGTGAACATTTCTTCATGCAATTATTTGCCTTTTGTATATCTTTCTCTGAGAACTGTGTGTTCATCTCAGATGCCCATTTTTGGAGGGGGTGTTTGAATTTGGGGGGCTTGATGGTTTTCAGTTCTTCATATATTCTGGACACATGTCTTTTGTCTGAGGGGTTGCTGGTTAAAATTTTTTCCCACTCTGTTGGTTTTCTTTTCACTCTGTTGGTGATTTCCTTTGAAGTGCAGAAACTTTTCAATAATATGAAATCCCATTTGTTGATTCTTTGAAGTGTTTCCCGTGCGGTTTGCGTTTGGTTCATGAATTCTCTGCCTACCCCTTTGTCTCCAAGAATTCTACTTACCTTGTCTTCCAGTAGATTTAGTGTTTCTGTTTTAATATTGAGGTCTTTGATCCATTTAGACTTTAGTTTTGTGTATGGTGATATGCATGGATCTAGTTTCAGTCTTTGGCATGGAGAGAGCCAATTTTTCCAACACCATTTGTTAAAGAGACTATCCTTCATCCAGTGGATGTATTTAGCCCCTTTGTCAAATATCAGGTGGCTGAGTGTCTTTGTAGTTGTGCTTGCATCTTTTAACCTGTTCCATTGATCCTCAGGTCTATTTCTTTGCCAGTACCATGCTGATTTTATCACTGTGGCTTTATAGTACTGTTTCAAGTCAGGAATTGAGATGCCTCCTGCCTTGCTTTTGTTGCCTAATATTGTCTTTGCTATTCTAGTTTTTTTCTGTTTCCAAATGAATTTTAGTAGTGTTTTCTCTAGATCAGTGAGGTATGTCAATGGTATTTTGATTGGGATTGCATTAAATCTGTATAACAGTTTTGGGAGTATGGCCATTTTCACAAGAGCAAGGAATGTCCTTCCATTTTCTAATATCATCTTCAATCTCCTTTTTCAGTGTAATATAATTTTCAGCATATAGGTCATTTACATTTTTAGTTAGGTTGATTCCTAAGTATTTCATTTTTTTACTTGTTATTGTAAAGGGAGGTATTTCCATGATTTCTCTCTCAGTGAGTTCTTTGTGTACAGAAATGCTATTGATTTTTAAGCACTGACTTTGTATCCAGCTACACTGCTGAACTTGTTTATTACCTCTAGTAGTCTTTTAATGGAGTTTTTTGGGTCTTCTATATAGAGTATCATGTCATCTGCAAATAGTGATAATTTAACTTCTTCCTTTCCTATCTTTAAGACTCCTTTTATTTCTCTCTCTTGTCTGATTGCCCTGGCTAGTGTTTCCAGAACTATATTGAAAAGGAGTAGTGATAGTGGACATCCTTGTCTTATTCTTGATTTTAAAGTGAAAGGTTTCAGTTTTTGTCCATTTAGTATAACTTTGGCTGTCAGTTTGTCACAGATGGCCTTAGTAAGGTTGAGGTAGACGTCATGTATTCCGAGTTTCTGAAGGGTTTTTATCATGAACATGTGTTGGACTTTGTCAAAAGCTTTTTCTGCATCTATTGAGATGGCCATGTGGTTTTTGTTTTTGGCTCTGTTGATGTGGTGTATTACATTTATTGATTTGCATATGTTAAACCATCCCTGCATTGCTGGAATGAACCCCACTTGGTCATGGTGTATAATCTTCTTGATGATTTGCTGCATTCTATTTGCCAGTATTTTGTTGAGAAGCTTTCCATCAATGTTCATTAGTGAGATTGGCCTATAGTGCTCTTTTTTGGTTGCATCTTTCTCTGGTTTTGGTGTCAGCGTAAAACTTGCCTCCAGGAATGATTTAGGGAGGATTGCTTTTTTCTCAAATTCATTGAAGAGTTTAAGGAGTACTGGCATCAAATCTTCTCTAAATTTCTTGTAGAATTGAGCTGTGAATCCATCAGGACCTCGGCTTTTCTTTGTTGGTTAGTTTTTAATTACATTTTCAATTTCAATAGCTGATATTTGGCTATTCAAAATTGCTATATCTTCTTGGTTGAGCTTTGGTAGTTCATATGTTTCTAGAAATCTGTCCATTTCCTCTGTGTTTTCCACTCTATGTGAGTAGAGATTTTCAAAGTAGGTATTCATTATCTGTTGAATTTCCATAGGATCTTCCCCTTTCCAGTTCTTATTGCATGAATTTGGGTTTTTTCTTTGTTTCTCTTGATAAGGTTAGCTAGGGGTTTGTCAATTTTGTTTATTCTCTCAAAAAACCAGCTTTTTGATTCATTAATTCTTTGTATTTTTTTTAGTTTCAATTGCATTGATTTATACTCTAATCTTTACAATTTCCTCTCTTCTATGATCTTTGGGTTTAGCTTGTTCTTCTTTTTCTAGAAGCTTGAGATGGAGCATTAGGTTGTTTATTCGTGCTCATTCTGTTTTCTTGATATGACAATTTATTGCTATATATTTCCCTGTTAAGACTGCTTTCATTGTATCCCATAGATTATAGTATGATATTTCTATATTTTCATTGAATTTTAGGTATTGTTTTATTTCTACTTCAGTTTCATCTGTAGCCCACCTGTTGTTCAAAAGGCTGTTATTTAATTTCCATGTATTTATGCAGGTGTTACAATTTCTTTTGCCATTAATTTCCAATTTCAGTGCACTATGGTCAGATATTATGCATGGTATGATTTCAATACCTTTACATTTACTTAAGAATATTTTATGGGATAATATATGGTCTATTTTGGAGAATGTCCCATGTGCAGCTGAGAAGAATGTGTATTCTGATGTGGTTGGGTGGAACACTCTGTAAACGTCTACTAAGTCCAATTGCTCACAGGTATGATTCAGTTCTGTTATTTCTTTGCTGACTTTTTGTCTAATTGATCTATCTCTTTGTGACAATGGGGTGTTAAGGTCTCCTGTTACCATTGTGTTCTTGTGTATTTGGTTTTTCATGTCCATTAATATCTGTCTTATAAAGTTGGGTGCTCCTGTATTTGGCACATATATATTTATAATTGTTAGTTCTTCTTCTTGAATTTTTCCACTAACAAGTATGTTGTGACCCTTTCTATCTCTTTTAATCCCTTTAGTTTTGAGGTTCACATTATTTGCAAATAGAATAGCTACCCCTGCTTCTTTCTGGGTTCCTGTTGCATGGAATACTGTTTTCCATTGTTTGACTTTTAATCTATGAGTTTCCTTTTGGGTCAGATGTGTTTCTTGTATATAGCATATTGTGGGATCATGTTTCTTGATCCATTCTGTCAGTCTATTTCTTTTTATAGGTAAATTGAGGCTATTTATATTTATGGATATCACTGATATGTGCTGGCTCAACTTTGCCATGTTATGTTCCAGTTGTTTCTTTCTGCTTTTCCTCTTCTTTAATTGCTTATCCTACCTGGTGGTTTCTTTCTGTTGTTGTTTTGGGGATTGTGGTCTGTTTTATCTCTGTGTAGTATGTCTTTCAGTACTCTCTCTAGGGTTGGTTTGGTGAACATGAATTTCTTCCATTGTTCTTTGTCATGGAAGTATCTTGTTTCTACATTAAATTTGAACAAAAGTTTTGCTGGGTACATCAGTCTGGGTTAAAGGTTGTTTTCTTTCAAGGCTTGAAATACCTCACTCCAAGCTCTTCTTGACTTGAGAGTTTGTGCTGAAAAGTCTGCTGTGATTCTAATGGGCTTTCCTCAATAGGTGAGTTGAGTCTTTTCTCTGATAGCATTTAGTATTCTGTTTTTATGATGTATGTCTGAGATCTTAATTATTATGTGTCTGGGTGTGGATTTATGTTGATTGTGACTGTCTGGCATTCTATGTGCCTCACTTATCTGCATATCAGATTTTTTCCCCATGTTTGGGAAATTTTCTGCTATTATTTCTGAAAATACTTTATGTATGTCATTTGCCTGGAATCCTGGATCTTCGCTAATGCCCATTATTCTTATATTGTTCCTCTTGGCATCATCATGAAGCTTCTGGATTGTCATTTCATGCTACTTTGTTATTTTTAAAAGTTCTATGCTTTCCTGATCACTAAGTGTGATCCTGTCCTCAAGGTCCAAAATCCTATCCTCAGCTTACTTTAGGCAGTTTTACACGCTTTCAATAGATTTTTTTGTTTCTTGAATGTCTCTTTGAGTTTGTTTCATGAATTCTGCTTGTTTTCTGTATTGTTCATTCAAAGTTTCAATCAGTTTCCCATGCTCATGCACTTTTTTCTCTAGTTCTTCTTTAGCTACATTCAACAACTCCTTTAGTAAAGCTGTTATTTCTATCTTTACATGGGAGACTACTTCTAATTTGATTTCCTCTCTAGCCTGATGCAGTTGTTTTTTTTTTTATTTCACTGGCTATCTTTTCAGAGCTTCCTGGTGTGTTACTTTTGGGTTCTTCTATTTCAATGTCTCCTATACTTGCTTCTGGTGAACTATATGTTTGAGACTGCATTTTGCTTTTTCATTTTGTCATTTTCACTCTGCCTGATGTTTTCTATGTGTAGGAGGGGATCACACACACTCTTTTCAGATACACCAAAGTCTTACAGTTAGTTGAGGGCGTTTTACTACTGGCCATATTTATTCCCTATACACCTCTATTTTAGGAGTTTACTAACCACACTGATACAGTTAATCCACTATAGTCCAAGGTTCGCCACCTGGAAGCAAAGTTCCAAAATTTTTCACACTAACTGGAGCCTGCTGAGGTCTTCTGATGTTCCAGGTGGGAGGTGGGCCCAGCTGAAGCAGTCCAGGGCCGTTTTCAGTCTTGGGCGGGCCTCCTTGATGTTCCCAGTGGCAAGGCAGGCAATATGAAAATTTAAGAAGAATATAGTGAAGGTTCAAAAACTTATACTATATTTATTATTAGTTGATCTTATTTATGTATTATCTCTCTGTTTTTAGAAATTATGAGCCTTTTTCTGAAATGGAACTTTTATACTTAATATTAGCATTTCAGGAGTTTGACTGAAAAATACCTTTGGATGCAGGATCTGATTTAATTTGATACTAATAGATTATAATAGCTATTTGTGGTAAATACTGTCATTGTAAGCTCTTTAAAAAAGGAAAGTATTCTCTATATGTGTTGATGTGTATGTGTGCGCTACAGAATACATGTCCAACAGAGGACATTTATGTAGTATGTACTTGACGAGTGGATAAGAAAATGATCATTGAACAGTGATTGCATATAACATATTATCAGAGACAAAAGTACATTAAACTGGTCCCCTTAATACAGTTCTTGAATCAGTGACTTTCAGAGCTGTTCAGAAGAATGTCATTGCTAAAGCTCATTTTCTGTGATTTCAGACAGGGAAGAGCACATGGCATATCCAAACCAGCAGATAAAAAGTAAAGAATTCCTATTAACTGTTCTTTGTTGCCTCTGGTGCATGAATCAAACATTCAGGGGACTCACAAAGGCATTTCCTTTTGCTTTTTCTTTTTTCTATTCCAAATCAAAAGTAGTAGCATTGCCAGTCCCTCTCACTGAGGATTAGCCACATTCAGTATTTTCTTACCCAAGAATAAGAGTAAGTACTGTCACTATCCCTTCAGCCTTGGCATGACTCAGAATACATCCTTGACTAAGCAAGGAATCACTGTGCTCAGTAAAGCCAGTAACTCTTTGCATTCTAAATGTTTCAGAGCACTAGAGTGGCATATGCCAGCAGAAGGCTGTCCCTTGTTGCTCTTTTTCAGTTTTTTACTTTTCATCCCTATTGCTGCCTTGGAACATAAAACTTCCCAGACTGTATCTAATTGTATAATCCCAGGTGGACGAAAACTGCTCCCTTTCTCCAACTAATGATCAGTTTATGATCTAAGGAAGGAAGATTAATAGTCCTGGGTATTTATGTCCTGACTGGTGCCAGCATAGATGCTGTTTTCATTCTGGGAAGTGTCTAGAGAGGTCTCTCCCTAAGGCATATCATGAAAATAGATGTGAACTGTTTTCTGAGTATCAGTGTGGGAATTTCGTCTGTCTTTTTGAGGGCTTGGGGGAGAGTACAAGCTTATCTGAAGATCTTTTAAAAAGGGCATGTCCTCTTCTGAACATAGGAAAGTAGTTCCCCATCCTTTAGATTGATCTTCCTGTTCCTTCTTTGGATGCCATTCCTGTGGACCTGCTTCCATGGTTGTAGGCTGTGTTCCCTGCCACTGTGCCTGGCTCAGGCCTCAGAATGCCACCTCGACCACTGGCATGAACTCCTAACCTATTTCTCATGTAAATAAGTTTCATTTAGATGCTGAATCCTTGAATTATCCATCGATCATACAACCACATCTTAACCACTCCCCATGCATAACTAAAAGTGAAAATTGCTGCGGGGACAGCCTGGAGTAGGACTCTTCTTTCTTAGGAGGCAGGTATAAACATCCTTCCTAGTGAATAGACTTGCTGTAACCTGGAGGGCTTCCTTGGCTTCTCATCTAAGCTTCTCCTTCCAAGTCCTGTGATCCTGATTCTTCACAGTCATATCCACTATGAAGATAAAAATGGAAATGGAAAGATAAACTCATGAAAAGTCCTATTCAATGTTCCCAAACAGGGGTTTTTCCCCTGAAAAGAACAGCCCTTGGCTTCTACCCCCACACTGGCCACACAGAAAACCGTGCTATGATCTGAATTTTTGTATTGTTCTAAATTTATATATTGAAAGTCAATCTCCACTGTGATGCTTTTAGGAGGTGGGCTTTTGGTGGGAGATTAAATCATGAGGTGGATCCTTCATGGATAGGATTAGAACCCTTATATAAAAGAGATCCCAGAGAGTCTTTTTGCTCTTTCTGTCATCAGAGGACCAGTTAGAAAGCTGCATCTATAAACAAGAAATTGGGCCCTCATTAGACATGGGAAGTACTGCATTCTTGATCTTGGATTTCCAAGGCTCCAAAACTGTGAGAAATAGGTTTACATTGTTTATAAGCCAGGTAGTTTGTAAGACTACTTTTGATATAGTAAAGCAAAAGGATTAAGAGAGAATGGTTTCTGGAGAGGTGGAGAAGCCACCCTAGAAAGTATTAGATGGAAGAAGCCAAGATTATTTCAGAATTTTCTATTTATTTTTTCTTTACTTTAAGATAAACTACCCTCTTTTTCTCAGTACACTAATTGTACCCTTTGTCCTTTCCAACCCTTTATGACCAACCTTGACTACTATTAGAATTTTGCTTCTTCCTTGGAAGTGGATAAGGTGAGTGGGGAAAAGAAAATCTTCATCTGGAAGTCAGTCATTCCAGCCAGCACCATGCATTTCAGTGTTTTACCATTTTGAACCAGATGTGACACCTCTGGTGTCTTCCATTCCTGGAATTTCATGACCTCTGCTCACGGCATCTCAGTCCTTTCTCTGAACTTAGTTCCCAGTGGGATCTGTGTCTCAGTATTCCCTGAGAGCACTGTGAGGCTCCTGGGCATGCTTGCCTTCTGCTTCTACTTCAGATTGATAGATTATAGTTTCCAAGAATTACACATTCTGAGGTGGAAGGAGGTGCAGTGAAGTTACTGATTCCTGAAGATGCCCTTACCATCAAACGACTGGTTAGCAGGAGTCATTATTCACCTGAGACTAAAACTCAGGCTTTGTGAACCCCATTACTCCACACAGGTTCCCCCACTTCTCTTAGACCTCTGTTGGTAAAGAACAATAAGAGAAAACAAGTAAACTATGGATTTTACATATTTAACTGTGAAACAAAATTATCTAAAATGATACTGAGGATAGGATGCTAACTGTGGAAAGTTAAGAGAGAACTGCAGATGGAGCATGTGAGATGGTGATAACACTCACGTGCACACAGACAGGTAGACAGAAAGGTCTTTCCAGAATTCTTTTGTTAAATAGCACAGCACCAAAGGCAATTAGCTGTACTGAGCTGCAGAAGCAATAATTATTTTATCTTGCAGAATATTCCACTTTTCCTATTTTCCCACCTCACCACTAATTTAAGATAACTTGGTGGCATTTAAGTAGGAAAGAATAATTTGTATGTTAATGAAGGAAAGGACAAAAATGACTATTAAAGTCCACTGGATTCTAGAAAGCTTCAGATTTGATTTAAAAACCACAATTCTATAAAAGTGTTTAAGAATATCTGGAGATTTTTTCTATTAAATTATTTTATTTTGAAAATAGTAATGTGATTTTTAATTCTAGAATAAATGAATTCAGCATTAGCTTTATTAAAAAAAGCAACAAAGTAAAAAATATTTGGAAACTTTGCCTGCCTAATCCATAACATCACAACCATATATATCAGGGGTTAGTGGTATTTGTATCAATTTATTCTCTTTTTAAAAATCTGACTTTTGGACATTATATATACATATATATATATATATATATATATATATAGTGAAATATGTATGTATAGACATGTACATATATACGTGTAATACTGCAATAAATTTTTGTTATAATTACTATAATGTAAAACTATGATCTACTTCCCATAATTTTAGAGCTTTAAAATCATGGAGACAGGATACCTGAACTCTGCATCATGTTGGAACTTTGGGCACTGGAGAACAGGCAGCCTACTCGCTGCCCTGGTGAGTAGCTGGTGGCCTGGCAAACCACTGGCACACCAGGGTGAGCACTATCAGCGACTCCTAAGCTCTGCATCATGTTGGAACTTTGGGCGCTGGAAAATAAGGCGGACTGCTGGCCGGCCTGTAAGCAGCTGGGGCCCTGCGGGTGCACGGGCTAAGAATCAGACATTGATCCACCCCCCGCCCCGCCCCCCCATTAGCAAGTAGGCACTGGCAGTCTTTTTGGAGGATGAATGTATACAGCGTGGCAAGTAAGGGGGATTTCCTTCTACCATCTCTTTGAAGGCAAATATTTTTATCACTGTTTTGCTCAGTTTTGATTAATGGTACTGCTTTTTTCAACATTCTGTTTTTAAAAGTTTGATATTTCCTTCCATTTTCCTCTATTTGATTGAAAGAACAGCTAATGTGAACATGGGCTGTACTATTGAGCCCATTGCTTCTGTCCTGGTGACCTGCTCTGAGGTTCTGTGGTAGTTTTATTGCAGTGGGGTTGCGTAGGTTTGTTCTGCCGTATTTTGCTACCTTCAAAAAAAAAAAAAAACAAAGTAGATAAGAAAGTAACAAAATACCTCTAATAATCTCTCAACTCCACAAAAGCTGATCCATGGATCATGGATGAGGAGAAACTCAAAAACAAGGCAACAGAATTATTTAAGATGATTAAAAGTATATAACAACAACAAAACAAGTCAGTAAGTTACTGAGCAACCTGAAACAGGATATAACTAAGCAGATAATGGACTTAAAAAGTAAAAAGAAGAAAAGAAAGTGCTCTAGAGGATATGGCTGCATATATGTTTAAGTGTGTAGGGTTGAAAACCATGTTGCTAAGTTGTTACTGGATCATTGAACTTCTTTGCAGTCTCACTGTTTGAATGTACACTTTGTATGCTTTAATTTTGTAACTTTAACAACTAGGTCTAAGAAGACAGTATGTAATTTATCAACTAGTGATTTCTTACTGCTTTTTTTTTTCTGAGATTCTGTATTGTTTCTACCCCTTTTTCTGTTTTGCTTTTTTTTTCTCTTTAAATAAAATTTTAAAAAAATCATGGAGACAATTTGCATGATTAAAATACTTCATGATCATTTTTATTGCTTGAAGGTATTCACCACTAATCTTCAAGGGGATGTGGGCTTCTTACATTTTTAAACACATTGTAGAATTTGCTATTTAGGAAAGGACATATAATAGAGAACATTGGTTAAACACTGAAGAAATACGAAAAGATGTTTTATTGCCATTAACTCAAGCAGACTCTTGAAAGATCATTGACATCCTAGGCAGGTAGGAAGAAGAAAGTAGATGTGTGATAAGAACCTGAGAAATGGTTTAAATTGATCAGACAGAGGCACTTGGTAGTGTAGTTGTACATTTTGTTTCAAGTTTCTAAACATCTAAGGATATAAAAAATGTGTCAATATTTATTTGGCAGAGGAGAGAGGGAGAGGGAGAGCCTTCTTGCTAGAGGATAATTACTGAATTCATTTTCTAATGTGCTAGGGCAAGTGAGAAAAATGAGTACAAAGTTTAACTCTCTTAACTTCTTTTTATAATTCTGCTGTGGCCAATTAACTTTGACCTTGACTTGAGGACAAAAGGGTTTTTCTGAGACTTCTGATTTTGTTTACTGAAATTCTTATATTGACAATTCAAAGGGATATAAGATTGTTGTTTTTCTTGAAACCATTTTGTTTTAATCACTACAATGTACTAATTTTGTATATATTTTAGACTCCTCAATATCTTAGGTTCATACATTATGATACTTTTGAATTGAGATTTCTACTTATTTTTTAATTATGTCAGATTTTTTTGATTGGTGTTACCATATTTTCTAGAACATGACTGTGAAACCTCAAAGTTTTTTTGTTAAATGAGACTTTTTTAAAAATTTAAAGAGATTGACATATTATTTTGAGTTATAAAAGATGTTAATTATGACCTCCTAGTATTCAAAATGATGGTAGAAGATTTTACTGGAGTTCTTATCTGTGTGTGCATGTATGTGTGTGTGTGTGCGCTTATATGTATGTGTGTGTGTGTGTGTGTGTGTGTGTATGCTGCTGTGGACACTGGTAGGAAAAGTAACAGAATCTTAATAAGATTCATGTCTTGAGTCTGGGAACAATATGAGTATATTCCTTTACATGCAAAGGGAACCTTGCAGATATAATTAAAATTATCTTGAGTTATCCAAGTGGCTCCAAAGTACAAGTTTTCTTGATAGAGAAAAGCTAGAGGGTTAGAGAAAGAGGTAAAATTATTGAAGCAAAGATCAGTTATTTGACTGTTGACCAGGAGTTTTGAACGGTGTGATTACTTCCCAGAAACTGGAAAACAGTAAAGAAAGGGATTCTCCTCTCAGCCAGCAAATGAAAGCAGTCTTATCTATACCTTAATTTTAGCTCTATGACACTTTTTTCAGACATCTGACTGCCAGATCTGTAATATAGCAAGCTTGTGTTAGTTTAGGCCATGAAGTTTATGGTAAATTGTTACAGCAGCAGCTGGATACTAAGGCAGATTTCTTTGGGCAGTCTGTTGAAGCCCATGGATCTCCTACAAGGATAATGTGTTAAAATGCATCAGATAAAATACTCAAATGCCTGATTAAAAGGAAACTAATTATGCTAAAATAATGAACAATCTTGTGATGTAGTGATACTTGGACATTTGTGGTAATGTATTAAACCACAGGATAAACCACTTAAGTTTTTTTTAGAAGTCTTTTAAGATAAACCATTGAGAACACAGGCAAGTTAAACTTCATATTTCAAATAGGTATCATTGCGAAGACTAATGTGTTATTGACTATTCCCTATTTAACAAGGTGGACAGTTTCAGATGGTTAGAGATTGAACTTTGAACAGCCAGGATTTGTAAATTTGTAACATTTGAATTTTAATCTCCATCCAAATTCAGCTAACAAGGAGGAGTTGAAGGAGAGCATGGAAAACAAAGTCCTTGTTCAGGTCACTAAGATGAAAGGATACAATTTCACTGTGAAGAACAGTTATGAGAAGAGGAATTATCCAATGCCTGGCCAGCTAGAGGAGCTTCATACAAGAAAATAGCGTGCAATTGGAAACTTATGTTTAATAGCTACTATTATGTCAAATTAATGGCAAGCATGAATAGTATTTTGAGATATTCCTAACTAGAAATTGTATAAAACATATTTGTGACAAAATGACAGATCCCACCAATGTTTCTTTCTTATAGTCCTCATTGAATAAAATGATGAAATTTAACAAGAGATTAAAAGATAAAGATGCATTTAATTTTTGTGCCCAAGCATTCTGAGTTCTATCCAGGGGTTTCTGTTAAAGACCACTATGGCACAAACAGAACAAGGACTGCATCTGTAAAGTGGAGCTACTTATCTCCTTTTCAGTCTAATTTTGAGGTGAAAGATTGTCTTGTCTATGAACATGGATGAACATAGATCACATTAAGATACACAAACCACACGGAGAACATGACGTGCCACTATTCCCAAGGGTGGAGCTTTGAGTAGATGTAGTTAAATCAGAATTTTCTTCCTCTTCATGTTCTTTCTTTTTCCTTAATTTTTCCCAGTTCTGAGCCTTCTTTGTTCTCTACAGTATTTCTTTTCTTAAGGAGGCAAGTACTTCTTAAAAATGGTTTAATAATCTATGTCATAAGAAAATAGTCAAATAGGAGTCCAAGAATGGAGATTAGCAGATGTTTACATACATTTATTTATGTATTATTAATGTATTGTATGGAGTGGGTGCACATTTTTCTTCCCAAATTCTTATGCTGAAATTTTAATCCTCAAATTATGGGCTTTGGGAGGTGACTGGGTCATGAGGGATGGGCTTTCATGTTAGGAAACAGACCCCTGAGAGCTCCTTCACTTCTCTAGCATGCAAGCACGCAGCAGAAAGATGGCCTTCACCTGATATCAAACATGCCTGCACCTTAACCTTGGACTTCCCAGCCTCCAGAGCTGTCAGAGATAAATATTTCTTCTTTAAGCCACCATTTTTGTTGTAAAGTCTGAATGGACTTTATAATACATATTAAGGAAAAATTATACATACATATATAATTATAGTTTCCTCAGATCATTCCAAAATCTATTTGAGCACAAACATCCTGGTACTGTAAGCCAATCAGGGATCTGTTACAACATTAAAGAAATCTTGTCCCCTCAGGGAGTAGATTATAGCGTTTAATAGATCTTTCACCACTTACATTGTACAATCTACTTTGGAGATTAGAAGGACTCCTCTCAAAGCACTAGATAGGTGCCCATTGATAGAAAGAATAAAGGGTCCAGGGCTTAAAATTCAGGGAAACAAAATGAACTTATTTCCCCCAATCCTTTGTGGATTTCACATTCCACTTCTTTCATAAAATGCATCTCTTTCTGTATAAAAATAGTGCTCTTATTTAACTTGCTGTCATGAAGATAAATTGGTAGTAAAATAGACCTCTGTTCAAATGTAGCCAGTAAAAAGTCCAGCTAACTTGGCACTTTTCAGGGTTTGCATTAAAGCAGGAGGAGAAATGATAACTTGCTGAAAAGCAAACCAGGTAAAACACCCAACTTCAAGAGAAAGTTGAAATCTGGAAGTGAGGCCTGAACTTGTTTCAAAATGATAAGTGAAACTGCACCTGGATTCTGCAGTGACCACAGTGGATTTGATTCTATTAATTAGTCATGTGGGAAAAGCAACAGATCTCATGAGGTTTTTAGAAAGAACCTAAGGTATATCCTGGCAAGTTAGAATATATAATAAATCAATAGTAGGATATCACTGGCTATAATGGAAGTTGTTGATCCATAACAGTGACTTTGGATTAATTTTCAGTGTAAAAAATTGCATCAGAAATAGCTGACTGAAAGTTTTAGGAAACTGAGATGAATATTGTCTCACCTGATTAAAAAACAAAGGGCAGAAGTTATCTTCACCAGTGTGAATATTCTAAGTAACCTATTTTTTGCTTGTAATCTAGATCTCTTGTGTTTTGGTATTATTTTCCTTTCGCACTAAGCACCCCTACTCATTTGTAGTTGTGTGTGTGCATTCCTGGATGTGTGTACAGGGGAATGTGGATTCATACATAGGCATTGCAAGTTAATAAGGACTATATAACAGACTTGATATGTTTGGGGGGCTTTTTATAGTTGCCTACCAGAGTCCTTGATGGGTCTACAGAACTAAGCACAGACGTGAATATATATCTCATGCTGAATCTTCACTTACACATTCAGAAAAAGAAATAGATCAAATTTCAGTTAAACATTCAGAAAAAAATCCCTGAGATTTTACAGATACCACGGATGACCATTACCTCAGTGCCTCTGCAGAATAAGAACTCTTGGGAATTCAAGTGCTCTCAGTGTTGCAAGCTGCTCTACTAAGCATAGTTTTATACCCTATACCAGTAGGTCCATGAGTGAAGGACAAGGACCTGGGAAGTAAAGCATGTGTGAACAGAAAAAAAGAGAAGAAGAAACAGGCTAGAATTTAGTGCATATATTTATTGGTTAAAAACAAAGAACAACCAGCCAGCCTTCTTGGTAAGCTGTGCAAGCCATGCTCCTTCCAGGGAAAGGAAAGTCAGCAGCTCCCACAAACCTACCAGTGTGCAGGCTGAAAATCTCACCCCCCCGCCCCGGTTAGCAACCAAATGCTTCCAAGGATAGCCTGAGATGATAGCAACTAAGGTACAGAAAGCATGTTTGGTTGATTATGCAGGCCTGGGGCCAGACGTCTGAGCACTTCTTGGGAGGATGACAGTATGCAATACAGCAAATATGGGAGATTTCCTTCTATCTTGTCTTTGAAGTCCAATATTGTTTTTGCTGTTTTGTTTTGTTCTGATTAATTGTTTTACTTTATTCAATATTCTGTTTTGATTAATTTTATAGTGTTTTGTTTTTGGTTTGATTTTGCTATACCAGATGGAATGAATGGACAACTATTGTGAAGATAACAGGATATACTATGGTAGCTATTAGTGTTTTCTCAGTATCCTGCTCTGTATCAATTTTGCTGCATTGTCTTGATTGGCTTTGTTCTGTCTTGTTTTGTTGTATTTTACTATCTTTAAAAAAATTTAAAAAATAAATAGAACAACACGATAACTTTTAATTTAACATAGCTCTTTGTAGGCACTGTCACAACCATTTCATCTAGCGGTTGTTTTAAAATTTTCAGCTTGGTCCTTTTAGTGGATTTCTAGGCTTTGCAGTCATTACTATGTCTTTTAAGTGAGGAACTGGATTTTTAATCCTACTTTTAGTGATGTTGTTTACCCATTGAACACTTAGGAGATAAAAATGAGCATCTGTCACATGTTGTATTCTAGACATTACAGACGTCATGAATTCAACATGTCTTGCCCTCAAAGGGTCTGATATTAAAGATGGGAAGTAGGTAAATAGGCAATTTCTTCTTGCTTGACTCCATGAAACTATGTCTGGAGGCTTTGATTTTAAAGAAAGAAATAGACGTTTACTGAATTTTGGCTATATATCCAGTGCGATGCCAAGGTCCTTTACATTCGTTATATCATAATCCTTGAAATGATCTAATAATGTCAAGTTTCTGCAGCATATCTGCCTAGAGACACATGCTCTGAATAGATTTTTAGGCCAATTTATGGTTACATCTTACATCACTGCTTTCTAAATGGATCTTGGTCAAACTATTTACACTTCCTGCATACTAGCCTTCCTCATTAGATTAAATTATTTGTAATTAATAATATCTACTTCTAGAGCAAGAATTAAATGGAATAAACTAATTTAGAACATTGACTGTACCATGAGAATGCAATAAACATTTCCTCTCCTATTTCTTCTCATCTTATGTAAAAATTAAGGCAGTTGTTGGTATTTTCACACACAGCTTCATGGGCATAAAGCTCCCATAACAAATCTATCACTGTCAACACTGGAATGAATCCAGGGGAAATAAGAGCTTATGATCAATGGTCAGGTCTTGTCTTCCCCTATCATTGCCAGCTCCAGGGACACACAAGTTCTGTTACATGGGGCGTGAAATGATTCAACCACTCTATTCTTTGCTACTGTTAGAACAGAGATGTTTAATGGTCTTACATGGGTAATGTCATGGCTTTGTGGTACTTTCTTTAAAAGACATTTTAATTGTTCTTCTCTCTTCCCTATTTGACTGCAGAAGAATGTAGATTTCATAGATGAATCAGCTAACTAGAGTTCCTAAAGCAGCTATTTGCAAAGTAATCCAGAACCCACAGGGGAAAGAATGTTCTGGAATGTTCAAAGGAGGCTCCACACTCTCTCAAAACCAATTCTTTTACACTTTGGAAGAAGATTCATTATCAAGCCACACTAGATGTTATAATTTATTATATACCAGTATGTGGCATAAATTTATTTTGAAAAGAATATGCAAACACTTTTATACAATAACATATATGTGATTTAAAAAGCATACTGTAGATTTAACTTGCTTAAGATTTGGCTATTCCCGCCAATAGAGTTTTATTCACCCCTTTTAGATCTTCCCAGATGACCTTGGGAGCCTTAAATAATAGGCTTATACTTGTGATTATTTTTTAAGCATCCATAAATAGTATCTATTAACACCACATGTTGTAAGTGGGAACATCAGCTTTCTTATCCTTCTTGGGATCTTTTTTCACCTTCTTCATCCTCTTGACTTTTGCCATCAATACTTTTACTATTTTACTGTTAAGGTCATCCTCAGCTGGAAATGGAATGAGGAGGAGGCTATCTGATCAGGACATTAGAACACAAGTTTGGAGAAAAATAGCCTTATTTTAGGCAGTGTCATTACTGTGTGGGTTAATCAGCGTTCCCTTTCTGTGACAAAAAATGCCTGATACAATCAACTTATAGTGAGGGAAGACTGTTTGTGCCTCAGTTTCAGTCTGTGACTGGTTGGCCCTATGACTTTTGGCCTGGTGTTAATCCCAATATGATGGCGGGGAATATATGCTAAGCTTCTCACCTTATGGCCACTAAGGAGCAAAGATAGGGGTGAGGTTGGGTGGAACTCCAATACTCTTCCAAGCATACATGGCCACTTCTTCTCAGTAGGCTCCATTTCTTCTAGCTTTTTCCATCTCCCAGTAATGCCAAATGCCAGTGACCAAGCCTTCAAAATATAGGCCTTTGGAGGGACATTTCAGACCCAAATGGTAGCACTCTGATTTTTACTTCTCTGATGTTCTACCCCAGACTTCTCCAGTTTTGGCCTGCGTATGAATTATCTAGAGTTTTTCTCCGATATGGAAGTACCTGCATCTGAGCCCTAGAAGTTCTCATTCTGTATATTGAGGCGGGCATGAAATCTTCCTGTTTACTGTGCTGTGTAGACAGCTGTGATGCAGAGAGCTCTCAGCACACTTCACAATGTAGCTCATCGCCCTTCCTTGGATGATAAAGAGTAACTCTATTTTTCATCCCCAAATGGCAGAAGGTGCCAATCCAGATGTGTGCCACGTCTCCTAAATCTAGTGGAGTAGTCAGCGTACTAGAGACCATAGGTAGTTAACTGGAAACATTTGGGAAATAATAGATGGTATCTTGGGAATAAATTCATAGGAATGCATAACTTTACCTGTCATAACAAAAATCTTTAAATTCATGAAAAAAGTTAGGTTGTCAGACACCTTGGGTGAAATTTTTCAGTGAAAGTCAACTGTTTAAGAAGTAGTACATTCACCCTTTGTAAAAGTTACTGGAGCTATTCCCCCAGAAAAGCACTCTCCTGATAAGACTTACTGAACTCTGAAAAACAAGTGGAAGGCATTTTTTTCTTGAACAGAAAGCATTCCCATTACATACTTCTAACATATCAGGGTGTGTTAGCTTGTCCTTTGATTTTGCCCTTGGATGCCTACTCATCTCTACTTTTAGATTTATAAGGGATCTCATTTCTTTTGCAGTTAACCTCAGGGACAGATTACAGGCTACAGTAGCTTTGCCCCTGCTGCTGTTCAGCACCACCTCCCCCAGATGTGCCTGTGAGTTTACTCTGGCCTTCTGAGGAGCTGTGAGTGCTTTGTTAAGAGTTTGAGATCTTGCACAGTTGCAGATACTGGGAAAATGAAGGTCGATAGAGGGCGCCAGAGGATCAGAGAAAGTAGTAACCCAGAGCAGTTGGACCAAAAAAGTCACCTCCTAGGACTCAGGGAGGCTTTACGTTTTGTGTTTCTAGGGTGGGGCAAAGTGAGGAACAGACGAAATGAACTTATTCCCAGAGCACGCATGTGCTCAGATGTTCCTTGGACATCTGAGGCAGTTTGACTCTTGTCCAGGAGCGAGCCGACAAGGCCGGAAGCACTGCCTGTGAGCAGTGTGTCAGACAGAAGTCCGCTGCTGCTCCCTCTCTGCCTCCCGTGTTGTTTTTGGCCTCGGCTCCGTGTGCCAGCCAAGTGACGGAGTCAGCCTTGGTCATTTCCCTGAGGGAGAGGTAACTTAGACACCAGTGAGCGCCGGAGGAAGCGGACCAACAGTCCTCAGTTGTCCTTGCCTCTCTTTTCTCCCACCTTCACCCCACCTGGAGAGACTCAAACCAGAGTTAGATCATCAGCTGCAAGAGCAGAGGAAGTTGAATGGATCCCCATTCTAACCTCCTGAGTTTGGCTAACCTTGGAGAGAGGCGATGCTTAGCTTCAAATAAAATTCAGACTTTGAAAACAATTTCCCAGGGTTAAGTACATTTGTCACTGTTCTCATGATTGAAGCCAATGGAGGTCTTTTCATTATCCAATAGTGACAGAGGAAGTTACCGATTTTATCAGTGGATTTCGTGGAAGAGTAGTGAAAAAACTAGGTTCCAAAAGTGAGTTAAAAGGATGGGTGGGGGAAAGATAAAATTGTTTGCAGAGGCAGCTGTGAGGATTTTACATACTCAGCTTAACAGTTGCTTGTCTTGGTAAAACAAATGTGTACAGTAAATGGAACTAGTTTATATTTTTCTGGGATTGAATGCTTTGATTTCTTTATGTATTTTGGATATTAATTCCCTGTCCAAAGAATAGCTGGCAAATTATTTTTCACATTCTGTAAATTGTCCCTTCACTTTGTTGGTTGTTTCTTTTGCTGTGCAGAAGCATTTGAATCTGATGCAGTCCGGTTGGTTGACGATGCTGCTTCTTGTGCACTTGGAGGTTTTATAGAAAGTCCTTGGCTACACCCATGACTTTAACAATTTTATTTAACTTCAGGTATGTTGTGCTTCTGTTTTGATATTTAGATCTTTGGCCAACTTTTCAAAAATTAATTTTTATGATACCCTTTTGAGATACATAATGATCATGTTCATTATGGGGAATTTGTACCTGTCCATAAAATATCATAAATCTTTTTTCTATTCCCCCACCTTCCCTTTCCTCCCCTTTTTGCTTACAAACCTTTGTTTCTATTGTTTTCTTGTATTCTTTTTTCTTTGCTTTATCCCTGTCTCTTCCTTTCCTTCCCCCTTTCTATTTCCTTGTTCCCCTTCCCATTTGAACAGTTGCTTTTTACTTCTTAATATACATCTTCCATTTTAATCCTTATTTACTCTGTGGGTAAATACTCTGTTTGTTTCTCACACAAGAAAACAGTGTGATATTTAAACATATGTGTCTGATTTATTTCACTTAAAATTATGTTCTCAAGATTCATTCATTATTTAAAATTGTCTTGTTTCTCTTCATTATCCTTCTTTATGACAGAGTAGTACTCCATTGTTATAAAAAAATCACATTTTTTTATCAGATCAAGTGTTGGTAGGTATATGGGCTATTTGTAAGACTTACAAATTACAAATTTTGCTGCTATAAATGTAGGAACTGTTTTTAGTTCATATATTGGGGTAGTATGATGCTTTTAAGTCTTTAGAGAAGATACCTAGAAGAAGAATAGCTGGGACAAATGGAACCTCTAGTTTAGTTTTTGGAGGAATCTCCATACTAGTTTTCATAGAGGTTGTACCAATTTAAACTTCCAATAGCAGAGAAGGAGAACTAACTTATCCTGACTTGAGTTTATTTACCTAAAAGACAAGCTAAAAGAGAGGACTTTCTGCACATGTAGGAGATTTTCGGAAGTAAGTTCACATAAAGTTTTATGTAGTTGAAGAAGTGTCAGATAATATAAAATTGAACTTTGTTGCAAAACAAAGGAAAACAAACAAACAAACAAACAAGCTTAACCAATGGCTCCAGGGATGCTACTGCGTTGTCAGTGACTTCTCTGTGGTTTTCAGAACCTGCCTTTCATTTTCCCCTGATGATTTGAGCTTAGAGAGTGGCTAAGCATATATATGAGTCTTTTACTGCCTGAGGGTTTCATAGAACTGATTATTTTGCTGTATTTATCCTTTTCCAGCCTATAAGATCCATGAAATTGTGTTAAAATGTTTAATTTGTAAGCAAAAATGTGGAAATGAAAGCACAGCATAATGTAAAAAATCTAAATTATTTAAATCCTATCACCTTTTGCCTGAATTTATGAACTTCTATACTGAGTTGTAAATGTTATGTCTTGTTCCAAAAAAGATACAAATCTTATCCCACAATTAGAAATAAAAAAATGAATTGGAATATGATCACAAAGTGCCCCAATTCTTTTACCAAATCATATTTAGGAGAAGTTAGATTCTTAATTCTATTCCTATAAATGTTTTTAGTAAGCTTTATGTTTTGAGTACAAAGAAATTCTGAAAATAATATTTTTGCTAAACCAAATTGTATTTTAGTTCTTATGAGCATTGTTTTTTATTCTCCTCTAAGTAACATCGCTTAGGGAGTAAATCACAAGTGACCACCTGAAGAAAATTCTTTCTTTTCTGCTGGCTCATCTTGTCTAGTATTCTATGCAGGCTTGGGTGAGTGCCCTCAGGGTTACAATACCAGTTATCGTTCTGTGGTGCATCCTGCACGCAGATCTTCTCTAAGCCCAATGAGGGAGTTTGCTAGAATATTATCCAAGAGCATAAACTAAATTGCCCTATTTCAGACCTTTTTATGCTCAGATGAAAGAAGAGTTCATTAGAAAAGACCATCTCAGGAAAATAACCAATACCTCCTCCTTAGCGTGCTCTAAATTGTGTCCTGGAGTTGAATTCAATGGTGGAAAAGCAATGCGCTTGGTTATTAGCTTTGCCTTTTGGAGGCCCCCTCCCTGTGCTGTAGCATAATGGGATGTTCTTGGCTTTTATGGGGGCTAAAATAAGAAATAGGCATATGAAATTTGCTTCTTCATTTACTTTGACATCATCTATTACATTATTTAATATGCCCTATATTAAACCTCACCAGGCATTCCTTCAGAATTTGGATCCAGAGGAAAAAGCCTATCTCCTATGAGGAACTCACTATAAATGTCTTTCTTTTTGATTGTAGAAATTTACCTTGATTTACTTGCTTTCAATTTATTTCCATGGCTCTGAAATATGATTGTGATTTATTAAACTTTTAAAAGCTTGTAATTTATTTATTTTTTCACTTTTGTTAGTGTATATTTGTGATATATAATGATTATGCTCCCTGTAGGGGATTGATACATATACATAACATGTATCAGTTCCCTTCTTTTCCCCTTCCCCATTCATAGTTTATTTTTCACCATGGGATTTATTTATTTTATAAGACCTTACAAAATCAATTATCATATAGAGAGAGTGAAACCAGACTACTAGACCAAAGAGAATATATAACATCTAATACAATAACAGTATGACAAAGAGCACTTTTGGATACATTATGCACACTGGATTACAATTCTTCTTTTTTGCTTTTTTCCCATACTACATACAGTATCTGTCTTTTTAACTTATACATTACATACTGCTTCAAATTAGTTTTGAAAAGCAGTGGAAATTGATCAATTAAATAAATAAACTTCTAGTATTTGTCTTATTTAGAAGCCTGAACAAATTATCTTTTCCATCCAGATTAATTAGGCATGTCCTATATGCCACATTATCTTAATTATGTAAGATCAAAATACCCTTGTTTTAACATAGAAATGGGGTTATGTCTTTCATGATGCTACTGTGATAATCATGAGATAATATATGTAAGGGATTTGAAGCAGGACCTGACCTCCCCTCTTAAAAATAATTGTTGAACATAGTTTCAATTTATTTACTCTTTATATGGTGGTACATAATATTGCATCTCATACAAAGGTTATACTTTTATTTATCGCAATTTTACTGTAATTACTTTTAGTTATATCAAAAGTCATATAATATATCTCTTCACAGTAAAAATGAGGAAATTGATTGGTTCACTGATTTTGCAAAAGATATCTCCCAACTCTATTTTTTAGACTGTTTTTGTCCTTTCTCAAAAAAATCAATGAACAGTATCCAACGTGTTTTTTTTAAATGGCATCTTCTTCTTTTTATATTAGCTGTACTTTTGTAAGCTTTTTGAAAGCAATAATTGTTTCTTTCAATTCTTTTTTAGCTATTAACATTCCACCTTTCTCTCAAAAAATTGTTTTCAAAGGGCACAGAAAGTATCTCTCTAAATTAGATGATAAAACACATTTAACCATTATTGGTTTATTGTTGAGATAGTATCTACTTTTTGGATAATTTAACTAATAATATGGTTTTGAAATATTAGAGTGAAAATTTACATGGTCAAACTTGCCTTTCATAAAAATAAGAATTGTTATTTTTCAAATCTGTTGATAAAGCACATACTTTTTAGAAAAAGGTACCTGTTAAGTAAGGTAGATTTTATTGTTTAGGAAAATTCTAAACTATTTGAGTTTAGTATTTATCTTATAAGAGTACTTAAACTGACTTATTATTGCACTTCTAAATTTATATTTTCATAAGATAAAATTGTTTCTATCATAGATTTTGAGTTTTTAAAAGTTTGGTGACTATATTACCAACCAGTCAAAAGAAGTAGTACTTGTAATTTTTACTAGGTCACTAGGGTCATGTCATATATAAAATATCAGTAACTACAAGTAGAATTATAATAATAAAAATTTATAAGACAATGAATAGTTTTCATTCTTGCCTTTTTTTCAATCTTCTTTCTGTCTGTCCTTGTAAAATGAAAGGCTATGGGTTAGTTTATTTTTTTCCAATTTCCATTTCCAGTTAGGTTTCTGTTTACTTTACCCAACTTTTTCCTTTTGAAAATTCTCCTGGGGTAGCATGTGTCTATGTCTGTACAAGCAACACAGAATGAAGCAATTTTTTCTGCCAATTATTCATTAAGCTTTGTTGATCTTCTCTTATCCTTTTACCATGACCTAATTTAAGTGTGTTCTAGATTCCTAAAATAATTAATAGCCCATTTCTGTGTTGCTTATTTTTTAAATAAAAACTATTGAAAAGTGGAATAAACTGTCTTGCAATTTAGATAAAGTTTAAAAGAGTTTATGGTACCAGGACTAGATTAGGAAGATTGGTGGCAGGGATGAGTAAAGAATGATTATCCTGAGTTCTACTATGAAAAAAATCTTAGTAAAGGGACAGATTACTTGAATTCAGCATACAGATTCATTCATTAAGCCAATATTTATCTTGCTCTAACAAGTGCTATGTATTTTTTGACTGAAGACACATAAATAAATTATTGCCCCATGAATGTAATAAAATAATTATAGATTTGTTATTGAAACCATCAGTTTCAACATATAGTTGATTATTTGTACACAGACACAAACATACATAAACACAAATTCCTTAGCAACTCTTTTTTTAATGACATGGAGAAGCAATATTTTAAACAATACATAAAATACATATTTAGTATATTTTACCACTTTCAATTACAATGATTGAAAGTAAATTTTGCAACATAGTTTTTTTTTTTTTATTTCTTTCTTTGGGTTCTATGATAAATGATTATTTTTACCAGGCTAATATGTATGCTTCTACACAACCTTAAGAGAAGTTTCTGTGTATTTACATTATTTCACTCTACAGAAATAAAACTGAACAAAAGGAGCCATTTAAAAATTTTTACTTAGTTTCCAACACATTATAAACCTATGAGAACTGAGGAATAAAAGTCTTAGAGTAGTTCCAGTATTTTTACTTTAAAAAATTAATCCATAGTCAAACCAAAAAGTCCTATTATGTTGCACTTGTTGAGCAAAGTACTTAGATATGGTAGTGCTTTGTTATCCTAGAGTGAATTTCCTGTATGTACCTGGAGCACTTTTCTGGGCTTTGCTTCACGTTTCCGTGAATTACACTATTCTTTTTAACCTCCTTCATCATGATTTTCCTCCAAAATCTAAAGTTAAAAAAATTAAACCTTCCATTCTATAGGCTGCTTATTGTCATATCTACATGACACATGAAAAAATTGAAACATGCTTAATTTTTAAAGAATTTATAAAGAAAAGGAAAGTATTCGCTGAGTGGTGGAGCGATGGTCTGCTAAAGGAGTGCACTGTGTGACCAGCTGTACAAGCTACTGAAATATCCTGACATGAGAGAACAGAAGAATGTAACAAAACTGAGAAGGGAAGCCAGGGAATTTTTAGGCAATAATCAATTTTAGGCTTAGGTGAGCTGGGTCAGTTGGCTGAGAGAGCCCTGTCTGCAGTGGGCAGAAGTTGTCCAGTGTCCTGAGGCTTTGACAACAAAGAAGAACAGCCAGAGAGCTGGACTGTGGGTCCTCCTCGCAGTCACAGAGGCCCTAGGGCAGTCTTATTCAAAACTTTAATATCAATTTCCTTAGGTTTGTCTTTCTTAAGGGAAAAATACTATGATTTTAAAAATTGAATTTATTTTGAAACCAGAAATAAAATTTTTCTAATTTATAGTCAATTTCATTGAAAAAAAATTAACCACTATTTTTACTTCAGTGTCTTTATTAAGCAAAGCATTGTCAAGTGTATTTGGTTTAATGTGTGGGTTTATTTCCAGGGAACGAGTATGTTTCCATAGTACAGATGTAAGTCAGCCCAAAGGACTTCTAACTTGATTTATAATGTACTTTTGTTTTATTTGTCTTTTAAATTTTCTGATACTTAAAAATACTCATTAGTTTAGGGGTTGCTGACCCACCTAGGCTACTAAAGCATGGTCGAGGGATTTATGAAAATGTTCAATATTTTATAGTCAGGAAAAATAGATTTTGTATCTTGACCTTTAAGGTAAGCTTTTCTTTTCAGAACTATATTACCTTGCAAAGTACACAGGGAACTGGAGCCAGCTTGTGACCTTTTGTTAGCATGTCGTTTTGAGAAATGGGAAAAAACCATTGCATAGATCAGGAATTTTATTACCAAAAAGAACTGGGAGGTAGATCCAGGTTCCACCTCTCTTAGAAAGAAAGGCAGTCATAAAGCTTTGAGACAGATGCTTTCTTTTGGATGATGCTGTAATTCTTGCAGTACTTATCCCAAATCCACTATGTGAAGTGAGAAAAAGACTGCAGAAAGGGAAAAATGGGGGAGGAGGTAAAAATATATATTTGGTAGGTTACACTCAGGAACATTGGTGAAGATTGCTCCTATTGGTTAAACCACTTTGCCTGAAATGTAGCAGACTTTAATTAATACTGATTGAAAATTTCCTAGTGGATTAGGAGGTTAACTGTGATTGGGTGATGAAGTGAACTCCAAGAGGACAATGTGTATCTATCTACTTATAAAGCCGCGATACCCAAATGATTTGTATCAACCAGTTTATTCTACTGGTTGATATATATATATATATATATATATATATATATATATATATATATAAAAAATCTGACACATCTCATCATTGCCCCTGTTGTCTTCATGGAATAAGCCACCACCACTTTGTTAGCTTATGACTGCAAAGCCTGTAACTGGCCTTTCTACCACTACTTTCATTCTATTCTTCTTCATTCTTTAGCAGCTGGAAGAATCCTGTTAATGCGAAAAAACCCCACAGTGGCTCCCCTTAGATTTTGAAAATATGTGTAGCCCATAGTATTTTGCCCTAGGAATCTCCCTGACCTCCCTCTCACTGTTTCCCCTCCTATTGTTTTTGCACCAGCTACACTGGCTCCTTTGTTGTTCCTTGCGCATGCTATACATTCTTATCTCAGACCTAACCCTAACCCTGACTCTATCCCTTGTTCTTGCAGGTATCTCTTCCTGGATCAACTGCTGTGTATTCAAATATTCTCTTCTCAGTGAGGCTTTATTTGATAGCCCCAAATAAAAGAAAACTTCCATTCTGCAAGCTGCCTATTATCATGTCTCTACACGACTAACACATGAAAAACTGACATATGCTCAATTTTTAAAGAATTTATATAAAAATGGAAAGTATCTGCTGAGTGGGACAGTGATGGTCTACTAAAGAAGTGTCTTGTGGATTATGAAGAAATTATGGCTGGTTGCTGTTAAGAGATGGGATCTGGTCACAAGAGTTGGGTCCCTGAGAGTTTGATCTGGGAGGATATATATATCCTTCCTGGATCCTCCCTTCAGCTTTTGATTCCTGGCAAGTATGACACAAGTAACTTTCTTCCACCAGATTCTTTTCCTACTCCTTCTTGACTTGAAGCCAGCCAATTATGGCCTATATAGAATCTGATGATTCTTAGAGATGGACTGAATGCATTTTATATCATTAGATGGGCATGAGCCTTTTGGGAATGTTGGTCAGAATGTTAATAATTTAGAAGTAAAATTTCACCTTAAAGTCACTCGCTTGGAGGCCTGGCCTGGCTTGGAGGAGGTGTGCTTCTGGGAATGTGACCTGGGGGACTATCGTCTTGTCTCCAGTTCCTCTTTTTCTTTCTGATTTATGGCTACCATGAGGTGAGCAGCTTTCCTTCACTGTGTTTGCCCACCATATATTCCATATAGAGCCAGCAAATCATGGACTTAACTCCATAAAACCTTGAGCCAAAATAAACCTCTCCTCTGTTAAATTGTGTGTGTCAGATATTTTACCAATGAAAGGAAAATGACTAACACATTTACCTTTTTGACTGTGAGACTGATCAGGAGCCACAGCTCACAATTGCTGCCCTTCATTAAAAGAGTATCTTAGCGTATGTTGCTGACTTGAGAAAAGAAAAAAATTCAAAACCCAAGATTTGATTGCTATTTAATGTGTTTTTCTTTTGCATGATGGTAGGTCAAAAAATCATAAATCAGAGGTTTACATCCAAACTGAAGACGAGAGAGATCCAAGATAGCCGATTGAGAGGTAGCGCAATCGAGATCCTCTGAGTAAAACAATTCAAATACTGGAATCTGATATCATGGAGAGGATCGGATGAAAGGAGAGGAATTCTCCTGACCCAGGAAGAAACTGAGGAAAAAGAAAAAAAAAAGTAAAAAAGAAGAAGAAGAAGAAGAAGAAGAAGAAGAAGAAGAAGAAGAAGAAGAAGAAGGAGTGGACAGAGGGCTTGAGCTAGGCACGCTCCAGTAGCTGTGCTGGGTGCATCTTGGAGTCTGGTGACTCACAATCAATCAAGCTGGGGTCGCGGCCCTGCCAAGAGTGGGGGAGGGGGTTGCTGAGCTTGAGACCCTTGGTGGGAGGAGGCTCTGCAAGGGGGAGTTGAGATGGCAAGCAGAGATGCATGGAGTTGGGTGAGTGCTGGGAAATGGATTTCCCAGAGCGAGATGACCAGCTAGACAACATATTGGATTTGGGCAAGTCAGGCTTGAATCAACGGCTGAGGCGGCTTAAGTCAGTGGCTCCTGGCCCAAAGTGGATTGGTGGGATCTGCTTGGTTGGTCCATGCCCCTGATCGGGACCCAATATCCAGGGATGAGGCTGTTCTGAACCTATGATGTTAGCAGGGCACAGTCTAACATGCTAAAGTCACTGATTGGTTGAGAGGGGAGGGGCCGGCCCACATTGCCGCCCTTGCATGCACCTCACAGATCAACAGAAGATGGGTGGACAGCACTGTCCTAGCCAGTAAGCTGCAGAGGGACTTAAGGCAGTATGTAAAGATCCAGACACCGCCACTATTCACCTGTCTGAGGGAAACCAGAAGCATGACAAGACAGAGAAACAGCAAAAGGCATTCAACTGCTGACCCAGGGAAAATAAGCCCTGGAGGGGTGAGGAGATTGAGGGCAGCAGACATGCAGTATCAGACATGGCCTCATTGGAAATAAAGAAATACT
This sequence comes from Hydrochoerus hydrochaeris, assembly GCA_004027455.1. Classification (NCBI taxonomy): domain Eukaryota; kingdom Metazoa; phylum Chordata; class Mammalia; order Rodentia; family Hydrochaeridae; genus Hydrochoerus; species Hydrochoerus hydrochaeris. The sequence continues at coordinate 152,217 of PVLA01003303.1, forward strand.
TCTGTGACCTCATCAATGAATTTAAATCTGAAATTCTAACTGAAGTGAAGCAAGATATAAGAAGATTAATAAAAGAAACGCTGGGTACTCCTCAAGAAGACACAAATGGAAGGATGGAGGAACCCAGAGAAAGGAGAGAAGGCTTTGATGAAGAATATAAACAAAATCTAGAATACATGAAACAGATCAAAAGAGAATACCAGGAAATTAAAAACTCCATTGAAAGCTGGCAAAACTTCTTAAAAGAAACTAATGACAGACTTTTAAAACTTGAAGATAGGTTTGCAATGTATGATCTTGAAAGGAAAGAGCTCTTAAAAATAACAAGGAACCAGGAAGTAATGATATAAAGGCTAGAAGATGACAAGAGGGTTTATAATGTAAGAATAAAAAAATGTGAACAAAGAAGCAGGGACAAATACAAATGAAATAAAAAGGCTATTCTTAGAAATAATTAAGAAAAACTTCCCAAGCATAGGAACTGGAAGTGAAGTTCAGATATATGAGGCATACAGAACTCCAGCCAGCTACAACCAAAGCAGATCTACAACCAGACATATAATCAGGATCCCAGAAATCCATCACAAGAACAGAATATTAAAAGCAGTCAGAGAACAGAAACAAATTACCTATAAAGGAAAACTCATCAAAATCACAACAGACTTCTCAATGCAAGTTATCAAATCAAGAAGAATTTGGAACGAAATGTTCCAAGCGCTGAAAGAAAATAACCTCCAACCCAGGATGATGTACCCTGCGAAACTGTCTCTCAAAATTAATGGAGAGACAAGATATTTCCACAACAAAGAGGAACTGGGGGAGTTTGTGACCACCAACCCAACCCTGCAAAAAGAATACTGAAGGACATTCTAGAGAGAGAGAAGAAAATCACTAGGATTCCAGGAACAAGAGCAGGAAGGCCTCAATGAAAGGGGCAGACAATGGAATGAAGGAGAAAAGTAAACAACAATGACAGAAAAATAGCATAGCAGAGATGAGACAGAGAAGATTGGCTATATCGCTGTTTTGTCTTGACTGGTTTTATTTGAGTTTGGTATGCTTGAGGATGTCAAGTCTGGGAGTAGGGGCAACTACTCTGGAAATGGCAGGATTCAACAGGATATCCATTCTGGCTTGGTTATTAACTGTCTTTGAAGTCCTATAATGTCTCCAGTGTTCGGTTTTTATTTATAGTGCTATGTACTGCTAAGTTTAATTGTACTATGCCTGACGATATAGACAATTTTATTGACAATAACGGGAGACATCATGGTGACTACTGTAGATCACCTAGTATTGTGGTTTTATATGTCTTTTTCATTTTGTGTTTCTCTAGGAATTTGTATTGTTGACTTGATTTGGTTTATTTTTCCCTCTAATACAGAAGGGCTAGGTATGCATGCAGAGACTTATACATATGTAGAACTTCTAAACAGTTTATGAGAATAGATTATAGTTATTGTAAAAAAAGAGAGAGGAAAGGAAAGTATTCTAAAGGATATAACTGCATGTATGTTTGAGTGTGTAGGATTGATGATCATAATACTAAGTTTTTTGTTGGATAGATGAACAGAGTTGATTGCAGTCTCACTGTTTAAATGTCTACTTTGTATGCTTTACTTTTGTAACTTGAACAACTACTTCTAGGAGGAAAATATGTAATTGTTAACTAGTGATTTCTTACTGTTTTTTTTTTTGAAATTTTGCATTATTTCTATCCTCTTTCTGTTTTACTTTTTTCCTCTAAATTAAAAAAAAACTGAAGACCTATTTTCTACACACACACACACACACAAAATCATAAATCAGTGTATCATATGGATATTTGTACTTGGAAGAGAAAATGTTACAGAAATTAAATTTTATACATGGAGAGAGTATTTCAGACTGAGGCATAATGAAATGAGCAGAAAGTTGATCATTGGCATGCTTTCCACAGTACAAATGGAAAAAGCAGAAGACTTTCAGAGAATTAAGAATGCCTTCTGCATTGTATATTAAACAAATGATTTAATTAATATCTGACAAGATATGTTCTTAGGTAAGGGGACATCACTTTTGGAAGTATCATGATTTCTTCTTTACTTGTGTGTTAGTCCTTCCATCCTTTTAGCTTTTCAAGCAGTTGTGAAAACTTATCTCAGAGGAGTTATGATGTTCCAAAAAAGCATGGGAAGACTTTTAGATTTAAAAAATGTTTTGTTTTGCAACAATGTAAGGAAAGTTTGATGACATAAGAATGAGGCTTCCTGTTCACATCATCTTTCTCCATTTTAGGTTGGGAAAAGAAAGAACCCCCATAGTTCAGAAGGTCACAGAAGCACAGGATATACATCACTGCTTCATCTGCCTGGCCTCATGAATGTTTCTTTATGGGAGGAAACAGTATATTTGCACAAAGTACTCAATTAACCAACTCAGATGGATTTAATGGAAGGAAGCACCTCAGAAGATTTAGTTTCCTTCTTGAACTGTGATAGAAGCCATGAGAAAATAAGGGCTACTCTGCCATTGATGTCTAAAACGAAAAGAGAAGAACAGGGTCAGGCTTCTTCAATGTAAATGACACCGCATATTCACCTGAAACTCTTACTCATTTTGGGTGACTGTTATAATTAACTTTCCAAAGAGAACAAAAGTTTGCCACAGAAACTATGATTTCTTATGAAAGAGAAAATTACGTGTTTGAATATGTGGATGGAGTTTTGTATGCAATGTGCTTATAGAAACTAATTATAGATTGACTGACCCAAATCCTCCCACTGTCTCAGATTTCTTTTCCTTTAATATCTTGATTAAATAGGTTAAGCTCCCACTTCTTATGTTATACAAAATTTAATGACCTCTAATGTCTCTGAGCTTTACTGGGAGATTAACTTTTTCTTCTTTAAATAAAAATTACTGGGTTGTTATTTTGATGGCAATAGTGGTGAGCTGAGTGTGGTGTTGTGTGAATTTCTGGAAAGATGTAAAGAAATGTCTACCTCTGAACTAATAGGAATATGCCACCAAATAATAATTTAGCTAAGCATAGCTTCTTGGTGAATAAATAAGTTTACCAGGGTTATTTAAAGGGCAATGGTCTTGTGGGTTGTAGAGCTACTGTCTTAGTGATTTTCTCATTTGTAGACAAAACATCTGACATCCAAAGTTAAAGAAGGAAAGATTTATTTTAATTCTTAGTTTGTAAAATTTTCAGTCTAGTCAGTTGGCTTATAGGCAGGGTGGGATGACAGCGGGGATGGCAGGGAGAAAACAGCCTATGGCAGGGTGAGCTGATAAAAGCAGCCAACCTGCCTTCCAGGCTAGCAGCCTATTGGTTAGTACCACCTATAAGAGGTTTCCCACCACGCATACAGTACAATGCTAAGCCAATCAGTGAGCTAATCCATTTGTCACATCTTTAATCTAAATTCATATACTGTTAATACACAGATCCAACCACATCCAAAAGGTCCACCTATGTGCACATGAGGCTTTGGAGGGACATCTAGATACAAGCCATAGCAACCCCGAGTGCTGCCCCCACCCCAGTGCTGAGATTGAGATGAAGCGTACAGTCTATTTCAAAGGCAAGGTTAGTTATTTTATAGGACACTAATTACATCAGCAAAAGCATGCTCAAAAACAAGAAAGTCCTTGAGAAAAGGACTCTGTTCTCATTCTATCCTTGCATCAGGTCTCAACAAGTGCCATCTGGCCATGGTGGCAGATGACTTTGCTGTACTACAGTCTGGGACATAGCCTCAGCATGAGGTGGAGCCCATTGAACAGCTAAACAGGGCCCTTTACAGGCTGGTTACTTTCAATAGGGTTCAGGGGACAATTCACACTGCTACCTGTAATCCCAGTTATTTAGGATGCTGAGGCAGAAAGATTGCAAGTTCAAGGCCAGCCTGGGCAACTTAGTGAGCTCTTGTTCAAAATAAAAATTTAAAAAAAAAAGATTGAGGATGTATCTTATTTATAGAGAGTTTCTGAGTTCAATCTCCAGTACTAACAAAGAAACAAAGAAATCAAAACAAACATAAACAGTGGTAAAATGGGCTATCATGGCTTGTATCTAGATGTTCCTCCAAAGCCTCACATGGTCATAGGTGGGGTTTTCCAGAAGTGGCTGGATCTAAGGTGTGTGCTGCTGGGATTAATATGCAATGCTGGGATTGATTCATGATGTGATGTTAGGGTTAAGACTGCTCCCCCTTGGGTGTGAGTATTACCTGCCTGGATAAATTATAAGGGACAGAAAGAGGGTCACTTGTCACTTGCCTGCTGCCTTCTGATCATCATGAATTGCTTCTCCTCTGTGATGCCCCTCTTCCATGCACCCTGTCTTGGGAGCCAATCAACTGTGAACTGAAAGCTTTAAAAACTGTGAGCTGAAATAAACCTGTTCTTTAACTTTGGGTGTTGGGTGTTTTGTTTCAGCAAAGAGAGAAATAACCAAGACATGTACATAAAACTCAAATTTAGAAGAGGATATTTTCACATTTTTTTTTAACATGAAATCATAATGCTCAGCTTGATGGTTAGGACTTTAGGGAGATAGAGTTCCTCAATCCATCACTCTTTACCTGTTGTGGGAGCAAGGCTTGCACAGGCGAGGAGGATGTGGGGGGTAATCTGAGCTCTATGTCCTCCACCATTTCTAAAAGTCTCTTGTTTGGAGGGACACAGGAAAGGAAGAATGGACCAGAAGGGCTGCATTGGGCTTCTAGGGCTCACTGCCCATAATGTTCTAGAGATAGTTATCCTTATCCCCATCACATCCTTAATTGATACCATTGCCAGGGAATGATAAAGAAAAAAATAAAGGTGGTGTCCAAACCCTCCCTGAGGTAGTGAAAGCCCTAGGGGTGACCAGACCAGAACTGGCTGGGGGGACACATCCTTCTCACCCAACAAGGTGATGAAAAAGAATTTCTAAAGCACTGAAGTCCAAGCCACTCTTAAATCACCACACTGATTTATTTGGTGTTATTACTGTCACCATCACAGAGCAGGATGAATGCATCTAACATGCTACAGTCCTCCCCGGAACCCTTTGCCTCCACATAAGCCTCACCAGTTCTGTCATAAGTTAGGAAGTCTGCAGGGACTTCATGAATCTGGATTCAAGGTGTGTGTTTCAGCATCGTCAGGTTTGAAGAGGCTGTCTGGCATATCAGGTCCAGACAATGGTGTGAGGTGTGATACTCTAGTGCTGATATCTAGATGGGGTTTAAAGTCTGCTGCAAAGCACTCAAACATTCATTAAAGGGAAGCGTCTTACTAATGGCCTCTTTTTCCAGGAGTGTCAGCTTGTGTGTTCTCAGCATGGGGCAGTTTGGACAAGATAGCCACTTCTACCAAGCACCAGTAGATGGATTTGAGATTCTTGAACTGTTAAGCACATTCCTCATGTTCTCACATGCTGAAATTGAGGCAGCCCAATACATCATAGCCTAGAGTCAGCTCCATACTGGAGAACAATGTGTGTGGGTCAGTAAAAGTATACCACCAGCTGATGACTGGCTAATAAGGTGTTTGTAATTCTTGTCATTAAAGCCTCCTGCACAATTGGACAATAATGGCAGCCCCACTTTGGTCCAACTTCATACATTTCTCCTGAGGAAGGGAAAAAGTAATTTCAGTGCTTGTGGAAGGACACTGTCATGACCTGTTCAAAGAGGTAGATGATTTTTTGAACCCAGTCACCATATGGATGCCAATATCAATATAGAACACACAAGAATGGTACTAGAGCAACTGCAGGTTGCTGATTGCAATACTATTGGTGTAGCGGAAGCCTGGTGCCTCAAACTTTTTGCCCTGGTGCAGACCTCTAGCCTGGTTAATGGCAACCTCACAGTTCTTATTCAGCTGGATTGCTCTGTGCAGCAGTGTTCTTGTGCAAATAGAAGCAGAACTCAGAGTCCTAGAAATGCATCATTACCCAGGTTTATGGCATTAAAACTGTTGTTGAAGCCTTGCATATTTTTATATGACTGACTCATTGCAAAGAGACAATGCCATGCTTGGAGTAGAAGCAGCATGTGTCACACAAGAGGGCTCATAGCTTAAAGACGATCATTTTCCTCTAGTGATAATAGTGAAAGACTGTGGTTAGGCCATGGGTCAATACTGAGTGATGCATTCCTCTGGGTTTGCAGCCTCTGAGCTGCATCCGTTGGTTCCAGTACCACACAGGTGAAAGAATTTGAGATCTCAGAGTGGCTATGCAGGCCTCCCTCTTCTTTTCCCATGGTTAGAGCTGTCCTGAGCCTGTTGCCCCTCCCAGTTAAGATGCATCCTGTCCATCTTTGCTTTCCTGGAATCTGTAGCCACTGTCATAGTGGGTGACAATGCCAGGAGAAAGTCAGGCCCCTGAGCTGGACTAGGACATTCCTGTCCAGAGTCTGATCTCAGGTTGGAGCCAGAGTCAAATCATGAGTATCAGGGGATTATGTTTCCTTTCCCTGATCCCTTTGACTGAGTTCTCTGTGTTTTCCATTTGCTAAGTGTGCCCGCCTTGTCTCTGTAATGGACACCTATTTCCTACTTCCTTTACTCCGTTAGAGCCTCACTAGCCAATGCTGGTGAGAATGGCAGATTTTTAAAGAAGGTTTGGGGTAATAGAGAGGAATAACAGCAAAAATTACTGTAACAACTACTGGTAATGGAACATTAGAGTCTTAAAAATCACTGCTTCTTTAGACAGTGCATATCTGTTCTGTTCTATGAAGAGCCCTCTGAATCAGGTATCCCAGTAAATTTTCTATGGAGTGGCATTTTCAAGTTCTCTATGCTCTTTACAAGTGCATTCAAGTAATGAACAAAACTGTTTTCAGCCTGATCTGAGAGAAAAGTAGTCACAATGTCAAACCACATAAGCAATGTGGCAGGGTGAGCTGTGTCCTAGCCAATAATAGTTTTACCATCTTCTCTGACTCTTCTGTGTTTTTCCCTATTACATAGTTTGCCTAGTTATATGCCATCCCTATATTTACAGCTTGTGCAGAAATGTCAGCTGCAATGCACCTTAGCACTTTCCCTGTGTCAGTTGCTAGGCACATGTCATACTACACTACCATCATTCTTCAAAATGCCACTTTTAATGGAATGCTCTTCATTACAAGCAGGAACCTTGTCCTGAAAGGTTATAAGGTGCACCATACAATAAACTTGTTCCATCTAAGCTTTAGTGCTGCTGAAACTTATTAAGAGGATTCTTTTCAGTGTACTACATAAAAAAAAATACCTTTCCCTAACGAGAACCTTTACAGTGCATTGAACTTGGACAGAGGTGATGGCAGAAGATGTACCAGCCTCATTCTTCCGTCATTAACTACATTGAAATTCAAAGAGAGCAACTCCAGAAGCATTGAGACATGGTGCTGTGGAGTTGTCTAATCAATGTAACTGTTCAGCCTTGAATAAATTAACATGAAGCAATGTCAGCTCACTGAATCCCAGGAAATCACATCTTATGGAAGAGTAATTAACTTGCTAAAGCTAGGAGAGCAAGAGATGCTGGGATTTGTTTAGAAAGGTTTTCAACCATATCATAGACCACGTGGAAGGCAAGTGGTGTGCATGTGACAGATGCCTTTTTGGGAAATGAGTTGGAACCTGTGGACAGATGTCATATTGCTCCTGAGTTAGATTATATTACATCAGAGAGAAGGATACTGAAAATCCCTCAGATAAATTGCTCAGAAAGAAAGAAAGAAAAGCCTTCTGAGTCCGTGTTTCATAATTTCATGGTCTTTTTCTGAGCCATCATGTGGACTCTGAGCTCTGTCATCTGTATTTGTTGGCTTTATTTTTTCTCTGTAGGTGCCACTTGACCTCTGCAAGGGTGGGTGCAGAATCATACTTAGCTCTGTATCCTGAGAGACTAGCACACTGCCTTGTATATGTCTGTTGAGGAATGGATTCCTAATCAGCGAACTGGAACCTAGTGACCAACTTGTATCAGTAGTTGAGAGCATCACAATACACAAAAATAGAATGATGGAAAGAGAGAAAACAAGTCAAGCCATTGATTTCTCAGTTAGTTTTACACATGTGCTGTCTTGCCGTGCTCTAAACATAATGGTGCCTTTAAAAATTAAGCTTCCCTACCATATTTCTGGGTCTTAGTTTATACTCTCTTTTCGCAGACTCTGCTTCGCTTTACAGTGACCACTGTTCTTTAATATTATTTTCATCAGAATTGTCTTATCTGAGTACATAGCTTTTATTCCCTGTGACCTCCCTCCAACCACTGTTGCAGTATTCAGTAATCATTTATTCATCCATTTATTCATTCATTCATTCACTTAGTTCTTGTATTAATCTGTATTTCCTATTATAATGTAAGCTCTATGAGGGTAGGGAATTTTCTACTAATTCTTTCCCAAGTGTCCAGTATAGTGTTTAGCTATAAGTGATCTCTTAATAAATACTTGTTGATGCTTGGTTAGTGAACATTTGAAAATCATTGTCAGATGTGGTAAGACAAATAATAGAAAGACATTTTCAAAATAAAAGGAAACTGAGGACATTGTCAGAAGTGTGGTACAAACTGTGATAGCAAGTTACATTTCCAGCAATAAAATATACTTTCTAAGTTGAAAATGCCATGTGGTAAACATTTTAAACAAATAAAATATGTGGATGATATGGGGGGGCACATTGTCAATACATATGTATTTGCATATCTATTGTTTAAGGCCCCCTAGAGGAGCAGAATCAATATAAAATCTATCTGTATAATTATGAAAGGAAATTGATTAGATAGGCTTACAGGTAAGAGGCACCAGATGACCATCACTTAACTGTCCTTCTCCTCTACTGTCACCAGCCCACTGTAAACATTATTTTACTTTTAATTTCTATGGAATTAGTTTTTTTAAGATTTTACATATGAATAAGAACATGTGGCATTTGTTACTCTTTGCTTGTCTGATTTCACTTAATGTCCTCTAGTTCCAGCTATATTGTTGCAAATGACAGGATTTTATGTTTTCTATGCTGAATAGCATTTCATTGTTTGTAATATATTTTCTTTATCAATTTATCAGTTTATGGACACTTCAGTTGTTTCTATTTCTTGGCTATTGTGAATAATGCTGCAATAAGCAAGGGAATGCAGATGTCTCTCTGACACACTGATTTCATTTTCTTTGGACTGGATCATATGATAGTTATATTTTTAATAGTTGAGAAGGCACCATATTATTTTTGTAAAATATCTGAACTAATTTAATTTTCATTCCCTCCAACAGTGTGTCAGGATTTCTTTTTGTCCTAATTTTCACTAACACTTAGTTGGTGAAAAAATACTTTAAGATGTAGAAATCCAAAAAGTTAATTAAAGACAGAACTGATGGTCTGCATTCTTGGATTCCAGAATTTTCTTTCCTAGCTACTTTTACTTCCAGCTATTAAGTACTATCTTGCAATAATATTTGTATGCCTTTAAATTATATTACCTTATAAAATTATTAGTGTCAAGGTGTGGAATTTTATTGGTCTTGTTTTTATTAACTTGAGAGTTGCTTTCTTGTTTTTATATTTTATTATTACTATTGAATTCAAAATTCAGGAAAAATACCACCCCTAATTAGGGAATGTTCAAGAAAGGAACCTCACATCTGGGACAGATTTCTACTTTTTTCTCCCCACTTTCTGCCTACTTGTGCTTGCGTCTGCTCATTAACAGAGAAACCTACATAGTCATGCAGCAAGTGTGTAATCTAAATTCATAATCACTAATCTCAGGTAGGCTCTTAGTGCTATTGACAGTCCAACTACTTCTTCTTAAGTACTTTAACTCTTCTCTCTCCTAGATGATTACTTTACTTTCAAAACTGTCATACTTCCTTTCCCATTCTTATTCTCAGCTTTTATTTTTATAATCAGGAAAAATTTGCAACACTCATGACCTTAGCAAATTACCTGAGTATATCCTGGCACTTGTGCTCTGTCTTCTCTGAAATTTGGCATCAACTGTCTATCTATGATCCTCTTGCCCCTCAGTTAGTGAAAAAGATCCCATCATCTTATTCATTCAAAGAAAATCTTTGTCTTCTGTTGCATCAGTTTTTCAATCTACAAAACCTTTCTCATAAGCAGGTTTACATTTCTCACATTGTGGCATTAAAATATAAGCCAAAGAGCTTCAAATTCGTCTCTCCTCTTGACTTATGGCCTGTATTTTCCCTTTACATTGCAACTCTTAAGAGAGTTTTCTATATTAGCTGTTTCCTATTTCTTCCCTACTTACTCTCTTCACTGCACTGCAGTTAATCTAAGGTAGCCATCATGTTCTAGTGTTGAGTCTAGTGGTTATTTCCCAGGCCATATTTTTGCTTATCAGCAGCACTTGTTTATTTCCTGTAGGTCACATTCTTCACTCTGGTTATAGCAAACCAAGAAAGGTAAAACTTTGCTGGAATTAGAAGAATATGATCTTCTTGTAATCCTTGCCATAGTGTTTCTCCCTGTTTTAGCTACTTTACTCTCATTGCCTAGACAAAATACTCAACACCTTAAATTAAGGAAGGAAAGGTTTATTTATTTTTTTCATTTTTATCTTTTTAAATTACAAATTTAAGAAGTAGTTGTCCAAGTTACAAAATCAAAACATAAAAAATGGGCTTTCTGTGTGACTCCCACCAGCCCTGAGAAATGTGCACCACCCTCAGACCTTGGCCTGCACCACCACACACTTCCTGCACAACCCCCACCAGCCCTGAGAAAAGCCATGCTGCCCTTGAACCTGGCACCTGCACTGCCAGGCTTCCTTTGTTCATCCACACTGACCTGGATGAACACTGTGCCAATGGCTGCTGCCCTCAACAACCCTTCCTGTCTCCTAGACTAAGTACTTGATCTTCAGATCACATTCCTCATCCCATAATCTTGAACTGCAGTGGATTAACCATGCTGAGTTGAAGGGAGACTCAGTGACCTCTCACCCAAACAGAAGATCTCAGCAAGCTCCAATCACTATACACCTGTGCTTCTCCTGACATTCGTCCTACAACTTCAACAACCAGTTGAAGTTACAGCTTCATTAACTAGAATAGGACCAAATAGGATAAAACAGAATGAACCCACTCAGAACAAAACCATAAAAGTGATACATGACTTTAAAACAAGATAGTGCCCTGCAGACACCTGTACTGATGCCACCGGCCTGCCCCTTGGCCCAGGACTGTGTATGCCACTGCTCCATGTTTCCTGTATGCCCCATGGATGCTCAGACTGATGCCACTGGCCTGCCCCTCAGCTCAGGACCATCTACACTGCTTCACTGTGCTTCCCAAGTGCCCGGCAACACCTGCTGGCCCCCGGGGGATATTCTCTGCCTCCTCGACCTAATACTGCTGTTGATCTTCAGCTCCTACCCTTTCTCCCAGAACCTTGGACTATAGCAGATTAACTGTGCTACCTTGATGAGAGATTCAGTAACTGCCTCACCCAAACAGAGGATCTCAGCAGGCTCCAGTCAGTGTGGTGAGTATGCTCCTAAAATAGAGGTGTACAGTGGGTAAATAGGACCAGCAATAAAACTCCCTCCAACTAACTGTAAGATCTTGATCAGTCTGGCAAGAGTGTGGGTGACTCCTTCCACACAGAGAACATCAGGCAGGGTGAAGAGTGTGCCAATAAGGACTCTCTCAACTTGGAGAAAATCAAAAGAGTTTATGAGACACACAGGCACACAATAGGGACACAGTAGGACCTCAGCTGACACAAATAGACAGGGAGATTTGATGATTTGGAATAATCTGAAGATAAAGCAACAGCAGGAACTAAAAGTTGACCTACATCAATACTACTAGGCTTATCAAACTAGGAAGAATATAGGACTCACGAAAAAGACCCTGCAGGGAGAAGTCAGGTGACTGGCCCACCTCTTCATTGTGGGACCCAGCAATTGAGCAAACATTAACGTTACAGTAGGACCTCCAAGGGACACACTACCACCAGTTGACACTAGTGGGATTGAAGGACAAAATATTAACCTGAAAGGGGAAAATGGCAAAACAAAAAAGCAAAATGAAATCTCAAACATCTAGACCACCAGGAGCAAGTACAAGAAACATTGAAAAGTAACACTGGAAATCTCTGAAAATATAGAAAGTGAAATAAAAAAAACTCCATGAGTCTATAGAGGAAATCAAATTAGAAATAATCTTCCATGTAAAGACAGAAATAACAACCTTAGTAAAGGAGTTGCTCAGTGCAGCTAAAGAAGAAATAGATAAAAAGATGCAGGAGTATGGGAAACTGATTGAAACCTTGAGTGACCAATATAGAAAACAAGCAGAATTCATGAAAAAAAGTCAAAGATACATCCAAGAAATATAAATTCTATTGAAGACTGGCAAAACCATTTCAATGAAGCTGAGGATAGGATTTCAGACCTCAAGGACAGGATCGCAATTAGTGATCATTGAAGGAGACAACTTTTAAAAATAACAAAGCAGCATGAAATGACAATCCAGCAGCTTCAAGATGATGCTAAGAAAACAATATAAGATTAATAGGCATCAGTAAAGATGCAGGAGTTAATGCAAATGACATAACTAAAATATTCACAGAATAGCAGAACATTTCCAAAAATTGGGGAAAAAAATCTGATATGCAGATAAATGAAGCATATAGAATGCCAAACAATCACAAACAACATAAATCTATACCGACATATAATAATTAAGATCTCAGACATACAACATAAAAACAGAATACTAAAAGCTGTTAGAGAAAAGACACAACTTACCTATCAAGGAAAATCCATTAGAATCATGGCAGACTTCTCAGTACAAACCCTCAAGTCAAGATGAGCTTGGAGTGAGGTATTTCAAGCCTTGAAAGAAAAAAAACTTTCAACTCAGACTGATGTACCCAGAAAAACTTTCATTTAAATTTAATGGAGAAGCAAGATACTTGCATGAAAAAGAACAACTGAAGAAATTCATGTCCACAAAACCAACATTAGAAAGAGTATTGAAAGACATACTAGATAGAGAAAAAAATGACCATGATTGCCAGAACAACAACAGAAAGAAACCACCAGTTAGGAGAAGCAATTGAATAAGGGGGAAAATCAGAAAGCAAAGAACTGAAACATAACATGGCAAAGTCAAGCCAGTACATATCAGTGATATCCATAAATATAAATGGCCTCAATTCACCTATCAAAAGAAATAGAGTGACAGAATGGATCAAGAAACACGATCCCACAATATGCTGTATACAAGAAACACATCTAACCCAAAAGGAAACTCATAGATTAAAAGTCAAAGGATGGAAAACAGTATTCCATGCAATGGGAACCCAGAAAAAAGCAAGCAAAACTATTCTATTTACAGATAATGTGAATTTTAAACCTAAAATGATTAAAAGAGATAAAGAAGTTCACTACATACTCATTAGTGGAAATATTCAAGAGGAAGAACTAATAATTATAAATATATATGCACCAAACACAAGTGCACCAAACTATATAAGACAGATACTAATGGACATGAAAAACCAAATACAGAAGAGCACAATTATAACAGGGGATCTTAACAGCCCATTGTCACAAAGACATAGATCAACTAGACAAAAAGTCAGCAAAGAAATAACAGAACTGAATCATACCTGTGAGCAATTGGATTTAGTACATGTTTACAGAGTGTCCCACCCAACCACATCAGAATACACATTCTTCTCAGCTGCACATGGGACATTCTCCAAAATAGACCATGTATTATCCCATAAACATTCTTAAGTAACTACAGAGGTATTGAAATTATCCTATGCATACTATCTGACCATAGTGCACTGAAATTGGAAATTAATGGCAAAAAACCCTGCAAAACCTGCATAAATACATGGAAATTAAATAACAACCTTTAGAACAACCAGTGGGCTACAGATGAAATTGAAGAAATAAAGCACTACCTACAATTCAATTCAGTGAAAATGTGGAAATAACATACTGTAATCTATGGGATGCAATGAAAGCAGTCTTAAGAGGGAAATATATAGCAATAAATAGTCATATCAAGAAAACAGAATGAGCACAAATAAACAATCTTGTGCTTCATCTCAAGCTTCTAGAAAAAGAAGAGCAAATTAAACCCAAAGCTCATAGAAGAGAGGAAATCATAAAGATTAGAGCAGAAATCAATGCAATTGAAACTAAAAAAAAATACAAAGAATTAACGAGTCAGAAAGCTGGTTTTTTGAGAGAATAAACAAAATTGACAAACACCTAGCTAACCTTATCAAGAGAAAGAAAGAAAAAAAAATTCACACAGTAAGAACTGAAAAAGGGGAAATTACTACAGATCCCATGGAAATTCAAAAGATCTTGAATAACTATTTTGAAAATCTCTACTCAGAGTGGAAACACAGAGGAAATGGACAAATTTCTAGAAACATATGAACTACCAAAGCTCAACCAAGAAGATATAGCAATTTTTATTAACCCAATACAAGCTATTGAAACTGAAAACATAATTAAAAACTTACCAACAAAGAAAAGCCCAGGTCCTGATGGATTCATGTCTGAATTCTACAAGAAATTTAGAGAAGATTTGATGCCAATACTCCTTAAACTCTTCAATGAAATTGAAAAGGAAGCAATCCTCACATAAATCATTCTAGGAGGCACGCATTACTCTGATACCAAAACCAGAGAAACACCCAGCCAAAAAGGAAAACTATAGGCCAATCTCACTAATGAACATTGATGCAAAGATTCTCAATAAAATACTGGCAAATAGAATGCAGCAAATCATTAAGAAGATTATAGATCATGATCAAGTGTGATTTATTCCAGGAATGCAGGGATGGTTTAACATAGGCAAATCAATAAATGTAATACACCACATCAACAGAGCCAAAAACAAAAACCATGCAGTCATCTCAATAGATGCAGAAAAATCTTTTGATAAAGTCCAACACATGTTGTTGATAAAAACCCATCAGAAACTTGGAATACATGGTGTCTACCTCAATCTTATAAAGGCCATCTATGACAAACCAACAAGCAATGTTAAACTAAATGGACAAAAACTGAAAGCTTTCACTTTAAAATCAGGAAGAAGACTGGGATGTCAACTATTACCACTCCTATTCAATATAGTTCTGGAAATACTAGCCAGGGCAATCAGACAAGAGAGAGAAATAAAAAGAATAAAGATAGCATAGGAAAAAGTTAAATTATCACTATTTGCAGAGGACATGATTCTCTATATAGAAGACCCAAAAAACTCTATTGAAAGACTGCTACAGGAAATAAACAAATTCAGCAGTGTACCTGGATACAAAGTAAAAAGCCAATAGCTCAAATATCAATAGCATTACTGTACACAAACAAAAACTCACAGAGAGAGAAATTATGGAAATATCACCCTTTAAAATAGCATCTAAAAAATGAAATACTTAGGAATCAACCTAAGAATGTAAAAGACCTATATGCTGAAAATTATGCTATGCTATAGAAAGAGGTTGAAGAAGATATTAGAAAATGGAAGGTTATTCCTTGCTGTTGGCTAGGAAAAACCAACATTGTCAAAATGGCCATACTCCCAAAACTGTTATACAGATTTAATGCAACCCCAATCAAAATACCATTGACACACCAAACAGATCTAGAGAAAACACTCTTAAAATTCATTTAGAAACACAAGAAATCTAGCATAGCAAAGACAATTCTGGGCAACAAAGGCAAGACAGGAGGCATCTCAATTCCTGACTTGGAACTATACTACAGAGCCTCAGTGATAAAATCAGCATGGTACTGGCAAAGAAATAGACCTGAGGATCAATGGAACAGATTAGAAGATGCAAGCACAACTACAAAGACACTCAGCCACCTGATATTTGATAAAGGGGCTAAACATGTTCACTGGAAGAAGGATTGCCTGTTAATAAATGGTGTTGGAAAAATTGGTCCTCCACATGCCAAAGACTGAAAATAGATCCATGCCTATCACCATGCACAAAACTAAAGTCTAAATGGATCTAAGACCTCAATATTAAAAGAGAAACACTAAATCTACTGGAAGACAAGGTAAGTAGAAGTCTTGGAGACATAGGGATAGGCAGAGAATTCATGAACAAAATGCAAACTGCATGGGAAATATTTGAAAGAATCAACAAATGGGATATCTCATATTATTAAAAAGTTTTTGCACTTCAAAAGAAATCACCAACAGAGTTAAAGAAAACCCACAGAATGGGATAGAATTTTAGCCAGCAGCCCCTCACACAAAGGACTTATATCCAGAATATATAAAGAATTGAAAAACATCAAGCCCCCCAAATTCAAAGACCCTCTCTACTATTTTTAGAGACGAACACACAGTTCTCAAATGAAGGTATACAAATGGCAAATAATTACATGAAGAAATGTTAACCATCAGTGGTCATTTGAGAAACGCCAATTAAAACAGCGTTGAGATTTCATCTCACTCTGGAAAGAATGGCTGTAGGGTTTGAGTGCCTGGATTGCTGAGCATTCTGAATCCAATTCTGAAACAATGCTGAAACATGGTGCTCTATGGCTTTCTTATTGAAGCAAAAATCTTTCACTTCTGCAATTTTGAGACTATAAAAGGTGAAGACTTGTTGCTTTTTGTGATGCTTTCAGGTCATCTTTTTTACTCTCCTACTTCTCAGCAACCTAGATCTCCTCAACTGTATCTTTGTAGCCCACAGCTTTATTGGAGCTTCCTTTTTGGGCAAACTGAAAACATTTTAAATCACACTGCTGGGCTATTTACTCTTGATTCTCAACATAGATCTGGCTCAAAGCCCCCCAAAATAGCCAAGCTACCACCTCAACATTCAACTGCCTTGAAATTTCTTCTGCTAGATTAAATAGTTCACCATCCTTAATGTTAGTCTCAGGCAAAAGTCTTGGGACACAAACAAAATACAGACAAACTTGCTTTTAAACCATAACATACATAATCTGGAGTCCAGTAACCAGTGCAGTCTTTCTCAGCAGGAACCTCCTCAGCCTGGTCTTTACCTGCAGGATTTCTTTCAGCCTCTGGTCTTCTGAGCTTTGATCAGAATCACACATACAGAACAACCTAAGGCATTCCAGCTCTCCTTTTTCAGAAGACATCTTCAAACTTTACAGCTCTTCCCACAAGCCATTGTCAAAGGACCTTGAACCATGTGGTCAGGTATAGTAACAGCAACAACCTCACTTCTCTACTAACAAATTCTGTCTTAGTTATATTTCTTTCACTGCAGGGACAAAATATTTGACACCTCAAATTAAGAAAGAAAGATTTATTTAACCCACAGTTTGTGGAGGTTTCAGCCCATAATCCTCTGGCTTCAAAGCCAGGTGACATGGTAGAGAGGCAACACTTCAAGGCAACAAAAGACAGCAAAAATAACAGGAGCAAATTGGAGGAGAGCTGGCCCACTGCGGAGCTGCTTAGTTAAACTTCTAAACTTTTCAAGTTGATGCAATGTATCAACCATCACACTCCCATAATGAACCACTATGCAAACTTTGTCATAATCACTGTGTAGTTTTTCTTTATAAATTTTTAATCTCTTCATGGGTTCCTAAAAATTAGACTTGACTTTTGCTTGTTTTTTTTTATAGTTTTATATGAGTAGCATCAAGTGCAAGATATTTTGTGTCAGGTTTCTTTTATTTAACATGATATTTATGAGCTGTTTCTATGCTGTGAAGAACTGTAGTATTCATTTTCATTGTATTGTACTAATCTATTGAATTAAAATATTACAATGTATTCATTCTACTGTGAAAGGCATATGGGTTAGTATGGGACTCAGCTTTTGCATCATTTCAGACTTTTGTCCTTGCCTGCCTTGCTGGGTGTGGTGACTTTGGAATACTGACACTCTTTCCAGGTCCTGTTCCAGATGAGAAATTTATGGGGATGTGCAAGTTGGAAAGAGACACTGATGAAACAGAAAAAAGGCCAAGATTTCTTGGGCTAATAGGATGGGGTCTGGTGCACTGGCAGAGGGGTAGGAAGAGCATTGACAGTTGATACAAAGTTGCAGAAGATAGAGTGCAAGTGGCCAGATTCAGATGGACAGGTACCTGTGATGAATATTCCTAGAGGTACTCTCCTGATTGTAAAACATAAAAGCTGAGAATGAAATGGGAAAGAAACTATTAGACTTTTGAGATACAGAAGACATATAACAGTTATCTAGCAAAGAGAACAATTTCAAGATGATAGAAACAGGGCATTAAACTAAGTGGGATCTTAATCCTGTGTGACATTATAGGTTTTTTGCCTATGAAGCTTAATTGTTCTCCCCCAAACGTTGGCTTCTGTCTTTCAATTCTTTCTATTCTATTCTCAAGTCTTCTACTATCACCTGATTCTTGCCTGTACTTCTAGAAATTCTCTACTGTCATGTGCCACATATTAACCTGTCATCTGTATGTATGGATAGGTGCTATATTTAATGAGTCTCTAACCTTATAGTGAAAAAGTTTTTATTAGTATATCACTGAGTAGAAATTTTTAATGATTAAAAAAGATTATGTCTGTTACAGTTCTGTGAGGCAAATGACAGCTTAAGTTAATTATACAGTTTGTCTTTGTTAGAGATTCATACATTTAAAATAATTTGTTTTTAAAATCTTCATTAAATATACTTATATACACATATGACACAGGCAATTCCTTGGAAGATTTAAGTTCAGTTCTTGTTCAGAGACATCTCATTAATGATACACTTCCTGTTCAGCAATTAGACCAGTAGTTTTTCCCAACTTTTTCATTTCCTGCCACTGCTTCCTCCTTGGGTTGCCAAATTAAGCAAATAAAAATATAAGATGCCCAGTGCACTTTGAACTTTCACATAAGCACACAATTTTAGTTTAATGTATCATATTTAATATTTGAGATTTATAAGTGTTTCATCATTCAAAAAACACTTCTATATACTTTCTAGCTACTTAAAAAACTTCACTTTTTAAATTTTGAAATTCAAACTTAACTTAGTGTTCTGCATTTTAACTGGCAAACTTCAGATTCCATGACTTCAGATTATAAGATTTTTTGAACATGGGGTTTACATTTGTTATCCTTGCATTCTTAAGATACACATACGGTTCTTAGAAAGTTCTTAATGTGTGGTTATGAATTAACAGAACAGGGATCCTGGAAAGAAATCCATGAAAATCAGATATTCTTGTATAACTCTTAGGACATTCTGAATTTAAATCATATGCCATTTCTATCTCACTAGGCACTGCCTAAAATTTTGTAAAGGAAGATATACTATAAGAATGCTTAGTTTCAATAGTGCTGTAGAACACCAGTCAAGTAAGGATCCCACACAAACTGCTGTGTGTCTTTGCCCCAGAAAGTCAATGACCCTTAAGAGACTTTCTTTGGATTATTCTACCACTTTCATTTGCTTTCATCTGGACAAATAATTTAAAACTATTAGATCTTTCTTTGTCTTTCTTTTTAGATTAATTGTGACCTCTCTCAGGAGGCTTTGATAAAGAAAACTGATACCTCTCAGTGATGACTGTCAGGTGATTACTTAGCAAATGAGGTTAGAGGCTGTGGAAACAGTGTTCTATTGACTGCCCTCCCCACACCCATGTACATATCAGAGCTGAATGTGAAGTAAAAAACCATTTCCTTCACATTAAACTTGCAAACCTACTTGCTTTATTATACATATTTGTTATTAGTTGATTTAGGGAGCTTATTTTTTTTTAAATTAAAACATGAGTAAAAGCAGTATATTCAGAAAGAACTCAGCTGATCCTTTGATACAAAAGGCCTCCCATTCCCTGAAAGGTGACAGCCACCCTCTGGGATATGAGAAAGGTGCCCACTGCATTTTATCAGTTGACTGTTCCTCAGTCAGAGAAAACCTCAGCTGTCTCAGTTCCTGTGCTGTAACTGCTGAGATTTTGTGTCATTGCTTTGTTCTATTCCCTCTCCACATGAAGGGAAGCTGTCCGATTTCAGTTCTAACTTCTGTGATTTCATGTCTGATCTGATCGTTGCCCTGAAAATGCCTTGTTTGGAGAATTCAGTGCTTTGATTGGAATTTTAAAAGGCTTTTTGTGGCCAGATATCTGCTTCTCCTCAGGTCTTTTGCCTGTTCACTCACCCAGATGATTCTTTGAAGTCAGTGGAAGCTCAGCTTAAAGGACCTACCCTGGTCTGCAGGGCCTGCATGGGGACAAAGAAGGCAGTCTCTCTTGTTTTGTTTGTGACCTAACTGGATAATAACATGATTAGCATTAACAAATATGTTTGGTGTACTTAAGATAAAGTTTAAATAAAGTTTATTTAAAAGAAATTATATGAATTTTTCTACTAGTAAAATGAATGACTTGAGCACGCATGTCATGAAATAACTTCATAAATTTAATTACAGGTTATACATGTGACTTCCAAACTCATTAAATCTAAAATCTTTGTATGGAATAAGTGTAACTCCTACAAGAAAATCATCTTTAGAATGTGCATATAGTACTTAAGGATATGCACTTAAAACCTCTACTTTTTGGAAAGTAAATCTGCTGGAAAAGTACCCAAAAAATCATTTATTTTCAGAGATAAAACTCAAGAGTGTGGTTTGGGAAAAGCAGCACTGATTAAGCTTGGTGTGTGCAACATATAAACAACCCATTGATATAGAACCACTTTTATTATGGAGGGAAGCTTATCAAGCCTCACTGTCTTTTTCTTTTAAATTTTCATTTTCATGGCCATAGATCCCTGGTGTTGTGCAGTGATTGCCTCAAACCCATATAATTAAGATGGAACTCATGACTTTCTTCCCTTGCAAATACTAAAAATTCTCAGCACTTACAAGATCTGTAACCTTCTTAAATGGGCCCATCTTCTAGCATAAAAAATCTTTCTTAGATGGTGCCTTAAATTCTACTTCCAGTACAAAGACAGATTGTCAGGGTAATAAATTAAAGGCACCTCACAGCAACTCTTTTGGCCAATGTTCTACCATAGGCCCATATTAATATTTTATTCCTTTTAATATTATTACATGATACAGGCTTTATTTAAATGGATTTGACGGGTCTCTTGGTTGGCTTGACAACCAGAGGGAAAAATTAATGTTCTGCATTTAATCTCTGCTCAAGGCGCTAAATTATTTTGAAGGTCAAAACCGTCATGCATATCATGCTAAATTATTGAATATGATAACTATTAGCTAGCTGTCTGTTCATGGATTTTTAAGATTGTTTACTTCATGCATCTTGGATTAATTTTGAAGTAATCACCCCTTTAGGTTTCTTTCTCTGTCACTCTTATTCTAAGCCCTGCAATTGTTTTAATAAACTAGTGGAAATACCAAATGCCTTTTTATAAATGATGTCTAACTAACTAAATGTTAATAAACTACTGAGAATGTGCTTCTTTTCCTTGGTTCCATTTTCACAAGAAGTTTAAGCATGTTGAGAAAAACGTCGACTTTATCGTAATGGAAGCTATTATCTTATTTATGGTGAGAGTCACAGAATACTTTGCATAAAAGAAACATTGATTGCTAAAGGTGCAATTTGCAGGAGGAACTGGTAAACCATATTCAAATTATCTCAAGAATAATTGGAACAGTATTAAAAAGGGATTGAAGTATGAAATGATGCTGTTTTTTAAAAGAAATTATTTAATGAAAATATGACAAATTAAATATAAAATGGTGTATTTGTTAGTATAGTGAAAATCAGTCCCAAATCCTTTTCCTTTGGCATGATCTGAATTTAAAAGATGAACTAATAGCAGCATTAGGTGATATTTAGGGCATAGAAGTGCTCCATTCTTAATTCCTAGATACCTTTGTAATGGCTCATTAAAAATTACACTTTCTGAGAAGGAATTCACATTTGTAGACACTGGATGGGTAAAAAGGGGCAGTTTGAAGAAGGCTTCTGTTGTCCTGTCACTATTTTGTCGCCTCTGGACTTCATCTTAACTATAACAAGTACTTTGTATGTATGAGACTTTCTAAGGTTAAGCAGTTTTAACTGCTTTACTTAAAGCAACATCAGTCATGGTCAATGGACCATGATGAAAAAAAGAGCTTCAAATAAGAAGGTGATTTTTCTTCATAGTCATGAATGGCGATGAGTCAAAAAACTTCCCCTGCTTTCCACTGCTGGGTAACGGCGTATCCAAGGAAATGTAGTTAGCACTTGACAGGCTAGCTGTGGGTGTGCAAACGGGACCGCCCTGGAAAGGCTGAAGCAGCACTCTTTATTCCATCTTTCTTTCTGTCCTTCCTATCTTGCTAATAAATTACTCCTTCTAAATTGAGAGCTTTTTGGAACGCTGTTAGCTTGGAAATGGCAGGTCTGTCTGGTGACTTGATAGCTTCTTGGTGGTGTCTAGCCAGGCAGTTAGATTATCTAGCAAGGAATAAGGACTGCTCGGCCTCTGTCCTCTGCAACCACAGAGGCAAACTAAATGCCACCTGTGAGCACATTTGGCAGTAAGTAGCCAAGCATGGAGAGTTCAGAGGGAAGAGAAAAGACTTGCTTTTTAACCTCACCCTCCTCCAGGTGTCTAGTTGACCACATGGGAAAAAACAGCTAGTACCCATAGTGCACTAATAATGACTGGTCAGTGGTTAAGTGACCAAATCTTGTCTTTATTTTCATGCAATGTCCAAATTAATGCCAAATACAGATAAATGAAACAAACTAACATTGATTAGCACTTGCCACAATGGGGCAACATAATACAACTTTTGAATGTCTTAAATTTTAGTCACAGAACACTTAGTTCATGTGCACAACACAAGAAGTGCTGGGACTTTGTTCCAGGGCTCTCTCTGCTCAACTTTATCATGGAGGACTCCTGTGAAAAAGTATTGGAAGCAGTCAAATCAGGACAAGCTGTGAAGAGGGGAAACAAGATCTCCTAACATAAGACAGAAAGAATAGAGGGCATAGAAGGGCAGAGAGGGGCAACAGTTAGGATGTGGGAGGCATTTCTATGAAGACTGAAGATGGTAGAAACTCATGGAGAACAGGAATTAATTTGGAAGTAAATTGTTCATCATAATTTTGGGTAGCAAGTTCTTGAGATCTAAGTGTTTTTGTAGGGACATATTTGGATTGAATGGCTTTGGCTTTTTAGATGTTTGTAACAAAATAAAAAGATTCTTCTTGGTCTCCATTTCTGCCATTTAAAACTGAAGGTACTTTGCTCTTAGACTTTTAGATTTATAAAAGCAATAGTGAGGCTGGAAGAAATAAGAGTAAAGAGCTATCTTTAAATGTTTCATTCTACTTACTCCTTATTCTGTACACTTTCCAGAGGAAGAATAGTATACTAAATCTTAGTGATGAATAAATATCCAACTCTCTAATGACAGTTTGTGAAAAATAAACGTCCAATTCTCTGACTAATGGAAACTTGAAAGAAGTGACTTTCTGATTTAAAATGTTTTCTTTTAAAATTCTTTTAAAAAGCAACTTACCCTCTGAAGTTAGGAAACATGTCACAGCTATTTTGTGTGTGTGTGTGTGTGTGTGTGTGTGTGTCAAAGCTTTATAAAGATAAACAGTCTCATAAAAAGTAAAACATAAGAAACCTACCAATATGTGAAAATATAGGAATTATTCTGAAAGATGTTCATAAACCTGTTACCATCTTCAGGTGTTGGATATCAACAGATAAAGTAAAAATGTGAAGGGCTCTATTCTTCATAGAAGTTATGCAGAGTTTGCTTGAATTAATTTTTGACTAACAAACAGTGTTTGGCTACAAAATAAAACTCTGTGGCAAAAGATTTTAAATTCTTTCAGTAATTGGATAATAGTAATTAGTATATCAAATAACTGGTGTCCATGAACAGACTTCAAAATCCTACAGGCATCTATGGAAAGCATAAAATATATTTTAAATCAGATACTGTCAGTCACCATGAGGTTTTCTGGGTTTGATAAGAGCTACAGGGCAAAGTGAGAAGACATTTTCTATGTACTTTTTTCAATTTTGGATATTTATTTTATTTCATACATTGACATTGGAAGAATACAATTCAGAATCTGTTTCTTCTGTCTCTATTTTTCTTGTTGTTATATTGTTGTAACCTTTAGGCGATATCTGGTGTGAAAAGCATGGCTTGTAATTTTCTTTTGTAATTCTTTTACGACTTTAAAAATGTTGATTCAGAATTTTTTTAAATCCAATTGAAAGCTTCTCTAACCTTCTGTCTCACTCAAGGAAGTAAGGTCAAGTCTGTTTTGATAAGTTGCTGGTTTTGCTTCTATGTCCTCTTGCTTCTAGCTTCACCAAATACCTTGAGGGAGGAGAAAAAAATGAAGAAAATGTGGTAAAGTGCATTTTTACTCCTCTAAATCCCTCTTTAATCTCCACTCTGAAATTTATTGCATGCTTCATAATGGATCTTAAAACACAGGAACAAATTTTGCTGCAACCAACATTTACTTTACTCACATTAGCAAAATGGTAGGTTAAAGTATTCAGTCTGTTCTTTCAAAGAAACGTTAAAATTCATTCCCCAAAATAGCTAAACTAAACTTGTAAGAGGGTTAAATTCAAGAGAAACCAGAGTTATTTCTGTTGACTTATTAGAGGTCCAGGCCTGGCCAACTCCCACACTGATCTAATTTTCCTATCTTTGTGTATCTATCTTGGTTCTCAAATGACTTTTGTTATGGAAAACCTATCATGAGTTGCATTGTTGGTTCTTTAAGTAACAGGGACTTCTAGTCTTCTTAATTCCCTCATTGTATCCATGAGTTCATAATTGGGCTGTTTTAACAGATCAAATACTTATAATAGCAGAAGTCATATTCTCAAGTGAAAATAAAACTGGAACTTCACAAAGAAGAGATAAAAAATCTTAGCTATTACAATGGTTTATAGTCTTCCAAAATTTCAACGAATCCTTATTTGTTCTCGTTAGAAATTAAAAGTTAAATTACTCATACTGACATTTAATTTTTTTCGATGAGAAGCAACAATGGAAAAAATATAGACACATTTATTTATATAAAATAGGGATTTATTACTTCTTCCTTTAATAATTTAGCTCTGGTTCATAAAGTCACTCAGGGTCCCATGCTTCTTCCATCTTATTCCTCCACCCTTACCTTGCTGTTACCCTGATTGGCACGATCAAAAACTATCACAAACATGTGTTTTTTACATGGAGAAAGAGGTAAAAGGTGAATCCAGGGCAAACAATTTCATTTTTTCAAGTGATGTGGAAGTTTTTCCCCATTACTTCTACCCACCATGCATAGATGATAGCTTGGTCATGTAAAGTTACTTTCATGAAACAAGAATGGGGAAATAATCTATAGGTTGGGAGCCATTGTCCAACAAGAGGAGGGTTAAAATTTTGTGGAGACAAATAGTTCTACCATCTGGATTCTGGACATTCATATCTTGGTTTATCCTATAAGCCTATGGGCAAAGCAGTAAAGATGAATGTCCCAGCTCCTTTTTTTTAGGTGGACCATCTGGGAAGGATTCTGCGTTTCATAGCGATTTCTGCACAATGGAGCTCTTATTACCCATACGGCAACCACTCCTTTTAATGGACTGTGAGTTCATTTTTCTGCCTTCTTCATCTTGATTTTCCTGTTCTTAATCCCTGCTTTCTGTGTAGACAACTAACTGATTAAGCTGAGGGGACATCATTTTCTCACACTTTTCTGTTGGGAGAACCCAGAAAACAACCATCGTGTTATATTTTACTATGTTTTTAGGAGTATAGTTTTGATGTCTTTCTTTATAATATAGAGACAATTATTTTTATGAATTGTAGGATTCTGAAGTAAAACTCTAGGTGACAAGACTTTCATATTTATCTTTTTTCCTATAAGAATATATTTTCTTGAATTCAATAGTGTCATAGTAAAAATCAGTGTCTCATTAAACAAAATTGTTTGAATGTCCACTTTGTATGCTTTACTTTTGTAACTTGGACAACTACTTCTAAGAGGACAACATGTAATTATCAACTAGTGATTTCTTACTGTTTTTTTAAAATTATGTATTGTTTCTACACTTTTTCTGCTTTGTTTTTCTTTCTTTAAATAAAAAAAGACATTCTTGAGTGAACCATGTGCTAATGGCATAAATTGAGTAATCTGAGGAGACCCTGGCCAACTGGTCAGTGTATAAATATCAGGTAAGCATGGTCCCTAGGAATAAAGTAGTTTATTTAGGAATTGGCTTGTTGCTTACGAGGTGATATCAACATTACAATATCCTTTTTTTTTTTTTTTTTTTTTGTCTTTTTGAGACAGGATCTCACTATGCAGTTCAGGCTGGCCTTGGGCTCACTTTGTAGCCCAACATTACAATATCCTGAAATTTTAAATTTGAAGGCATTTGATCCTTTGCAATTTTTAGTTTTGTCCTTTGTCTTAAATATAGAAAATAATCAGAATTTTGTATTTGTGTGATAAATATTTGAAAGGGAAAACTAAGAGGTTACTAAATGTATATTGGGACTATCATAACTATAAAAATAACAGATATGGGGTACTCATCGCATTTTAAATTATTAGAATTGGGTTTTTTTCCCTTGCTGATTATTAGTAAAGCAAGTGAAATATAAACACCATCATAGAAATTCATAGATGTTTATTTTTTCCTTTTCTTTTTGTAATTAAAAATATTTTACCTTTGACATGAAATAGGGCACAGAATGCATGTGTGAAGGAGCCTGGAGACCACTTTCTTTGTTGCAGCTTTTTGTGGAAGGTCATGTTGTATCCTGCAATTTACTAAAAATGCTATTATTGTTGTATTGCACCAGTATTTCTTCTGAAGTTGAAATCATGGCTGACTTTAATCTGATAAAACAGTTATAAATCACTAGTGGTTCAAAGAAAAAGACCAGATTCTGATTCTGATTTCTACAGTTTCTCAGAGAACTGTCTAGGACTTTTATGTGTTTTTCTGTCACTATCTGCCATGTTTAAATTTGTTGGATTTGAAAGAAACTGGTAAGAACATTTGAAGATTATTCAGAAAGTTTGTTTTCAATCTTCTTATAAGAGATAGGTTACAGTTGACTGGGGAGCAGGTAAACTTTCCTGGAGCAGTGTTAAAACAAGCTACGGTATCCCCTGGCTTGTCTTTCCTACTCCATACATACAAAACAGATTTCTAATTTTAACAACTGCACAACCAAAGTTTCAGCATTTTTGTGACCTTGACTTTACTTTTTAAAGTTTTATTTT
Organism: Hydrochoerus hydrochaeris; assembly: GCA_004027455.1. Lineage (NCBI taxonomy): Eukaryota > Metazoa > Chordata > Mammalia > Rodentia > Hydrochaeridae > Hydrochoerus > Hydrochoerus hydrochaeris. Next base: position 179,422 of record PVLA01003303.1, read on the forward strand.
ATTCCTTTTCTAGTGCAAAGGGTGGTGTTCGTTCGTCATTAATTTATATTGCTTCTATGACGTCTAGGTATACTTAGGGGTTCGTTTGGGGTTTCCAAACAAAATTTGAGGCTTATTCACTTTACTAAAATTGTTCTTAAAAATAAATATACACATTTTTATTAAAAGTGAACAATTTTTAAATTTAAGAATAATTTTGTTTGGTTATAGCTCACATATGCAATCCCCCCCAAAATATACAATTTAGTGAATCTTAAGTATTTTGTGCATGTATGTAACAATCATCATAGTCAATTTAAAACAGTTTTCTTACAACAAACAGACTCCTTCTACATTTTAAGACAATCTCTTCTATATATCCATCCTCTCCTGTACTCAGCAACTGCAGATCTAACTTCTGCTTCTATATTTTTGCGTAATCTGGGTATTTGATATCAATAGAAAAATAATATGGATCTTCTCATATGGCATAATACTCTCAAGGTTTAATTATAGCAAGTATTACACTTCATTCCAAGTGTATGGAATTATCACAGTTTATTTATCCATTCATCTGTGGTGGGAATTTTAGTAGTCCCTCCCTATAGGACTATATGACATTTAAAACTTTTATATTAATGGTATGAAAATTCATGTAGAAAGTTTGTTTAAAACTTGTTTTTACTTCTTTTGTGTATTTACCTACAGGTAGAATTTCTAGATCCTACAATAATTTTGTGTTTAATTTATTAAGTAAGTATCAAATTATTTTCAATAGTGTTATACTATATTACATTTTTCAACAATATAAAACAGGGAATGATTTTTAGAAGATCTAGTGTTTAAAATAGATCTAAACACTTGGGCTCTGAAATATCTTCATGAATTAGGAGCCCCACAGTGTTAGCTTTCATCTACTTCATAATCTGCCAGAAGTTAATTTGATTTCTTTTTATATTCAAAGTGCTGTCTACTCATTAATTTCAGAACTGTTTCACTAATAACATTTCTGATAGTACAGAAAAAAGAGAAATATCAGAATTGTCTAAAATGGCCTAGATTTAACTACTTGGACCTTTTTCTTTTGATGGATGTGCATACAGATGATATTTAGAAAGAGACAGAGAAATTTGTATTTTGGAATGAAAATTTTATGGAAATAAGAACCCATAGGGATAAAATACTGGTTCTCAAATTTATGTTCATTCAGGAATCATTTTGTCACTGAGCATCTTGAAATCTAAGGGGACAATTTTAAGAAGTTTCTATTAATCACTTTTTATCTCTCTGACAGCTTCCTCCTAAATATATACCAAAATGATTTCCTTTTTGTCATACCTGCCGCCATTACCCTAGTTCCGTTCCTATGGAGTCATACCTAAAGTACTACAATTACTTGCCAAATGACTGTAGTTATATTTTTAGGGCCCCAGCTCACATTTTCTTCAGCAACTTTTGTGCTTCAACTATTTTGTGCCTCCAGTTAGGAGCATTCATCTCATCTTTGTGCTGCACACCTGCCCTTGGTCCTTGGTATCCACTGTCACATGGGTTGTTCTTTAAAATGTAGACCTGAAAGTATGAGACAGCTAACAAACAACCTCTCTATAACCTTTGACCAATCCAGATAAATGTTGATAAATAAATACACTAACCTCTTCCTGGCTTGAGTGGACATTTCTAAAGTACATGTCACATGATTGTTCAGAAGCTTCTTATTTTGTTCATATTCAATTTACTTGTTTGCCTTTTCAAGCCAAAGATATAGGAAATGACAGTAGCTGATTATAATCCATTAGTAATTCCAGTGCTAAATGTTTTGCCCACATATTTTGCAGCAACAAGTCAATAAGGAGTCTGGACCTCGGGATGCAGTAGTTCATCTTATGAATACGTTTCTCACCACCCTAATAAGTAAGAGTGCCACACGTATTCTGTGTTTACATAGGAAGGAAAGCAGTACTCCTTCATTGTCTTGCCCCCAAATTCTGTCACAGTACAATTCTCAAGTAGCTTTATAATATTAATAGTCTACAAAAGATTATGGTACTTTTCTATATTGATAACATTGTGTAAATTAAAATTTGGTAAGGAAGAAGCAAAAATATTGTTTCTACTTTAGTAAGATCTGTGTATGCCTATTCCTATTCTTCTATTGGATAACTCAGAATGTCGCAAGTTTTGAGTGTGACCACAGCAAGAAAGACTGTGCTGGAAGTCCAGATTGTGGTAAAAACTGTCAATTCAGATTTACAACCCAAAAAACAAATCCTGTTAGAGGGAGTCACAATTGATAAGGATGCTGTATGAAGAGTCATAGGTAGTGACAATTGATTTGGGAGCAAGACCATACTTCCTAAGGCAAATAATCACACTTGGTATTCATTCATTCATCCATTCCTTCATTCTATTTCTTTTTATTAGTATGTGTTTGTGGTACATTCATTTTGGGGGGTTGATGCATATACTTTTTATTTCCCATTCCCTCTTTTCTCACTCCCTCCATTCCTAGATCCTTTCTCCATCTGTAAAAGGTCTACCTCCCCATTTTCTATCTTCTATCTTTTATTTTGTTCTTTAAATTATTTAGCTTTGCATTTCTTGCATAAAAGAACCTATGTAATATTTAACCTTTTGTGTCTGATTTACTTCACTTAGCATTATTGTCTCAAGGTGCTTGTATTTTCCTTCAAATGACTCAAATTTATCTTTCTGGCTGAAAGGTACTTTGTGGTGTATATATATCAGATTTCCTTTATCCATTCATCTGTTGAAGAATAGGCCATTTATAAAATTTAGCTATTGTGAGTTGTGCTACATTTATTAAAGTAATATGATGACTTTAACTCTTTTGGAAAGATACTCAAGAGAAGTATAGCTAGGTCAAATGGAATTTCTATTTTTAATTTTTTTGGGAATCTTCATACCAATTTCCATAGTGGTTATACTAGTTCACATTCCCACCAACAATGTAGAAGAGTTTCTTTCCCCCATAACATTACCAAAATTAGTTGTCTGAGTTCTTGATGATGGTCATTCTTTCTGGAGTAAGATGAAATCTCAGCGTTGTTTTGATTTGTATTTATCTGCAGCCAAACATGCCAAACTTTTCTTCAGGTACTTATTGAGCATTTGTACTTCCTCTGAGAACTGTCTACTCATTTTCACTGTTCAATTTGATTGTGTCTCTTATTTTAAGGAGTTTTTTTTTATATTAGGCCTCTGAAAAGTAGTGGGAATTTTTTTCCCCAGTCTGTTGCCTAGCTCTTCAATCTGTTGGCTGTTTCCTTTAGTGAGAATCTGTCTTCCTATGATGTGCTTCATTTGGTTTATGCTTTGGTGTTAATACCTCTCTTCAGTCATGTCAACATGATATTTGAAGGTCTTCTTACTGTCCAGCCCTTCTGCTGTGGCCTTGATTCCCAGCACCACACAAAAAGGAGAAAATGAACTGCAGTAAGGTTGACAACACATTACACACCAGATATTGGCATAGAGTAGAAAACAATTAACCACAACAGCTATGCCACCAATGGCAATAGCAAATAAACCAATGATAATACTAAAGTCAAGTACAAACTGGATTTGGCTTATCAGAAGAACTGATGAGATCTACAACTCTATCATCTTTAAAAATAGAAAAGTGATACGCAAGAATAATATAGACACAAGGACAAACCAAATGTTGACACAGAGTGAATATCAACTAAATGCAACACCTATACCACCATTAACAATATAAAATATTAACATGAACTAAATATTTAAATATATAAAAATTAATAAAGCTGAGTAGTAATCATATGAATAGAATGGATGCAGAAAAGGAAAACTGAAAGAAATAAAATTTGAAAAGTATGAAGGAAGGGATAAAGTGAGATAAATAATTCAATTAAAGTATAAAAGAAAATAGAATTAGATAAAAGTAACAGAAAAATAAAAAATAATAAAACAAAAAAGCAAAAGAAAGATTAAAAAAACCCTTAATACCTCAAAACAACACAAAGAAAAAGAGAAATGAGACCAAAAATATTACTTCTTTGTGTTCATCTGATTGGTGTCTTTCCAGATCAGCAGTATTAATATCCACTAGATATAGGGCAGAATTGAGTCACAACTAGCTTCTATTTTGTTTTTGCATTTTCCACTTTTATTGTGCATATATGCTGAGTCCTGTTGTTAGTGCTCCTAGTGTATATGCTTTTCTGTGGGCCCCCAAGTCACTGCTATCTCTATGTCTGCCAAGCTTTATGGCCAATGGGCTTGTGAATTGCTCCTCCTGCTCCAGCGTTTCGTCTGTCCATGCATCCTGTGCTGTGGTAGTTGTCTGAACTGAGACATGTACTGAATCACATTGGCAGATGGAAAAGCAAACAGATCATCAAGCTCTGTTGGAAATAGCAGGTGGGAAGGAGTCCAGCACTCCACTGAATTTACTGCTAGAACTTTCAGATCCAACCCTATCAGAAAATCATGCTTTATCCAATTAGCTTTTCCCTTCAGAGGGTGGTGGGATCACTGTGTTCTCCTTGGTCAGATCTTGTCATTGCTTAGACCTTTCAGGCAGGTTATGATGAGCCCATTCCATTGACTATCTCTTGTGACCAGCTTCCAACCAGTCACTGTGATAAGGTGACCCTAGGAACTCTGAAGTACAGTTGTTCTATGGCTTCTGATTCCTCAAGTGGCTCAGTCTTAAAACAATCTTTTTCCAAATGACTCCTGATTAAACACTCCCAAGTGTGATGGTTGCTGCAATGGATTTCTTTTCTAACTCTAGCCTGGTTTGTGAAAAGAGTCACATTCTGAAAAAAAAAAGTCCCACATTGTATTTACTGTTTAAAATAACCATAGACTTTTATTGGATCTAGTCCTGCTGGCTAGGTCTACTGTTTTTCCCTGGAGAGGCTGATCTTTCCTGGGTTTACCTTATGTTTTCCAAGACAGGACCCCCTCTCCAGAGCCTGAGTTAGTGTTTCAGACGTTTCATTCTTTTCTCCATGATTTCTTGTGAACTCTTTATTGGATGCTGCAGTTCTTCTTCTTTTGGTCTTTGCTAAATTGTTGTTTTCCAGGTGTCTCAATTCCAAGTTCTGGAGACACTGTGCTATGCTGCCAGCTTTTAGTCTACTAGCTTCCTTTTTACACTTCAAAATTAAGAAGGGTATCTTTCAGAACCTTAGTAGGCTGACTACTTGGCTATGCAATATCAAATAGGTATGAAACTGGAATTGTTCATCATTGTCTGGATAGTTTCCCAATCCATGACATCATGACCTTGGGTGGATATAACAGCATTATTCAATAGAAATGGTACATTGAGAAATGAACATAAGCAGGTGGTGAAGGTATAAGAAGTTGCATGATAAGTGATGTCAAATCTATGTTACCTGCCTCTGTTATACCAATGCCTCTTCTGAAACTGTCACCTATGGACTTATGCCCGATTTCCAATGATTAATTAATAGAGGTAGAAGAGATCTAGCTTATGGGAAATAAAAATGTACTATATTGTATCTGTGGTACCAAACAAGAGTAAAATTGAAGGTCCATAATGAAGGAAGGTAAGTCCTCCCAGAGAACTGACATGTGGTTCACTTGTTATTTTTACTTGTATGGAAGGACAAATGGCTGCAATGTGGGTATCATAGATACTAAGAGAGCAAACACTTTGATTCTTTTGTCAGAGATCTTGAAATAAGTAAATCAGAAGATGAAAGACAAGCTTCTAGAAGAGGTGAGTGGCTTAGCCATGTGAGTAGATACAAAGTCATAAGTCCTTGTATCTCACATTAATATCCACTGGAGTACATTTATTACAGACAAGCATTAAACAACCAGGTGGATAGGATGATATTATCACTTATTTAGTGAATATTTTTACTTAGCCAACATTTAGTCCTATGGATAGAATGATGGCAGTGATGGGAGCCATGATTGGGTCCAACAGTATTCTGTACCATTAATAAATCATAATCTGGCTACAACAAAGACTCTTGTTGGTCCCTTTATTTGGCACCTTATTTGAAGTTGATCATGTAGCTATTGATGAAGTCAGCATTTTATTCTCACCAGAATTTATGCATAGTTTATAGATGGATTATCTTTGTCACATGATCTCTTTCTTCAAGGAACATCATCCAGTGACTAACGCTTGATTTACTGATGTATAATACTGCATGATTTTGCTTCAGATACTCTGAGCTAAGAAATGCTCAAAATGGGTCTAGATGTATCACTGTAAGATTCATGATCCAACCATATATGCATCACCTAGAATGGCTTACTAAAATGATGAAATGATCTACTAAAGGCTTAATTAATGTGTCAGATCAAAGACAACTCAAGTGATGTTGGAAATACAGTCTTTCATTGTGTTGTACTGCTGATATATATGATACTCTGTCCAGAATCAAAGGCACTGAAGTATTTTGGTCTTGCATTACTACTTCCAGTGATGCACTTTCAGAGTGTATCTTTTGTGCCTTCACAGCCTTGAACTCTGCTATACAGGAAATTCTGATTACTGGTGGGTGTGGGAATTTCACTGAACCTGAAGCCGTAGTTATCATTTTAGTATACGTAAGCATTCCACTAATTTGAATTTATAACTTGATCAGTTGAGTTTTTTATAGACAAAGACAAAAGATGTTGTTCTAATTTCCATGACAAACTGTGGTTGACTGCTACACAATAGGCAAAAAAAGATTTTCTTTAGCAACTAAAATATTCATTGGGGTGTTCTTAATGCCTACACGAACAGTGGTAATTGTATATGGGCAACTATAGCTGCTGTAGTCAAAAATAAAGCAATTAGAGGCTTCAATTTCTTGAAGTATTGGCTGAAATATTGGCTAAGGGTAAGAAAGTATGGAATGAAAAAACTGGTTCCTTATTAAACAACCTGAGATTGATCCACTAAGTCTTAACAATTGTAAGCTGTCTTTGTATCTATCTATTATAGAGGTTGTGAGCACACCAACCTGAAAGCTCTGTGATGGATTGGGTTTAGTGTAGAGCGCAGACAGATCCAAGAAGTGAGAGTAGCGGGTCAAGTTGGTCATTTATAAATTTTCATTGTACATCATGTCTACCCAACTGCTTTCTCCTTTTATTGCTGAGGCAACTCGTTGCACATAGGCAGAGCCTGGCCGCTCCTCGTCTCCTTCACACTTCTTATCTTTTATTTCCAGTCCTGGGTCTCCCCTGCTACTGCTGTTTGGAGTACCCACGAGTCAAGTCCATCCATGCTGATTCAAAAGCAAACTTGGAAGTACAAAGTGATCCACAGCTCACCCCTGTTTTTATTTCCTGGAGTCGATTACCCAGGAAATTATCTGCACATGCCTCTGGCTTCATTTTGGAAAGAACACTAAGTCAGATATGACTTTTCTACTTTTCAGCCTTTCTCACTTCCAAATTTCATCCCTTAATATGATCCATCTGTCTAAAATGCAAATTAAATCATATTACACTGATATTTAGAACTTTTCAGCGAATTCCAATGACTCAGTAGCCCTTCATCACTAAATGACTCTCTATTTATACATGGAAAATCAATTCTAGAGAGTGAAGGGGTGAGACATGGGAGCAACAAGGAAGGAGGCAGCAGAACTAATAAAGTCCTCCACCGTGTCATTCTGCCTTGAGCAGGAGATATCTTCCCTAGCTATTTTGGGAGTACGAGAAGAAGTTGTACAAAGAAGAATCCATTTGAGAAAGACAATATTTCTCTTTGATTCTAAGCATTTTTTTCATTATATACATTAACTATTTCAGAAAATTCCAATCGATTTCATTCAGTTCACTCATTCACATATTTAGCAAGCTTATGTTGAGGAAAGAACTTTTAGAAGGCCATATGGATAACTCTCTTGAATACAGAACAGTTACTTCCACTTTGTCTAAACCTGGCCCTATCGTCATGTACTGATAAGCACAGAGTTGGCTAAGCTGTTTCCTTTTCCCTTCAGTTGGCTCTAAGCATTGTAAATAGGGCTAGCTGAGGTGCTGATGTGTATGTACTCTTTGAGGTCAAGTGAGAGTCCTGTTTCCTGGTGTCAGTGTCTCCCACTAAATGGCTGAGCCCAGCAGGATGACAGAGCCATTGATCTAGAACTATCAACTGGATTTGGGTAAGATAAGAGGCTATGACTTCCCAAAGCAGAATAAGTTGCATACCAGCACTGAAGCACCAGCCCCCTAAACTTTAAGTGCTACCTCAAGTATGTTACGCAGATCAGTCTTTCTGCATACCCTTCTCTCTATGTATTGCAGAGGTGCTTCCTCAGCTCACGTTACTCATGTTCCTGCCATTCTCACTGTCACTTATCCTCGAGCCACTCCCTTCTTCATGAATTAATAAATTCTGTGTTAGAATTGAGTCAAGGCCATAGTTTTGTGAATGGACTGAGGACCTTTTGGCTGCCCTTAACTGTAAATATTTCTTAGTATTTTTGTTCTCATTGTGGGTTGTATTAGAATTGATAGATTGGAATTAATTTGTCAGGATTCCAATAATATTTCCATGGGATTACAAATATAAACTTCCTAGATGGGGATGAAGACAGGAAAAGCACCACAATAGAACTTAATAATTATTCTTCTGATCTCAGTGACGTGCTATATTTTGGTAATGCTTTTGTTGTCTAGAGGAAACTCGATTTAATTTTAGCACCTTGAGACAGGGGCTTATTAAGAATTACACATCAGTACTGGCAGATAGAAAACTGAGACAAGAAAATGCAGCTTGACAAGATTTCTTTGGTACTTCTAAAATATTAGCATATGTTCCTCATTATTTGATAAGTGTTACTTTGAGGTACAAAATTCACAAATAAGTTATCTGAGTTTAACTATTCATCTTTACTTCTTATTAGTTATGTGAACTTGGGCAGTTTCCTTTGTTTTTCTAAATATAATTCTCTTCACATATAAAATGAGGATGAAGAATTTGCACTTCATAGAATCAATTTAGAATTAAATAAGATGATGTGCTAAAAATTGATGTTTTTGGTTTGTGATTAGCACTCAGCAAATGATATTTTATGCATCTTTCTTATTTTTCATTCCTTTATTTCATTGTGCTAAACAAGTAGTTAAACTGAGATCTTTTACTTTCTTTTAAATCAACCAATTGCTTTTTATTCATGGCTTTTGAGTTTTCTAAACACAGATTTTTGTAGGACTTGGAGATTCTGATACCTATGTTCACAATCCAAAATTCTCAGTGAGAAACGTGGTAGATATGAAAGACATATAGCAGGAAACAGATGAGAAAACTGTTGTGAAAACACACATGACAAATACTGAAGGATTAATATTGAAATATCTATAAAAATAGAAATTTGAATATACAAAAGAAGAGCAAAAGTGCCTTACCCTTATACATATATGTGATATGAGCAAGGTTGGAATGTTTTTTCAGATGTCATCATTATGGGAATGAGGGCCAATCTGTGGCAAAGGAGTATTTAGGCAGCTGAGAGGTACGAGAGAAAGACATTGTTGGGTGTTGTGGAAAATTTCGACTAAAGGTTTTCTCTTTCTAACCCTCTCATTGATTTTAATGGATTTTCTTTGTCCTGAGAAATGTTTCTAAAGTTGTGGAGTTACAAGCAAAGATTAGGGCTCCAACAACAAGGAGTAGGGTGCTCAGGATTTTCTGCAGAAGCTAAGACATTCATCTAGGGAGACCAGTACAATTGACCAGAATAGAAGAAGGGGCAGAGTAAGAATTGTGACCAGGGATTCAGGTTTTTCACAAAGTAGGAACATTTTTGGGCCCATTTCAGTCCAAGAAACATGATAATGGTTAATGGCATGGGACAGTAATGAGGAATCACAGTGCAAACAAATCAACCACAGACAAAGGCTTATGTTAACTAAGAAACTTGTAGCATCATTAGATCTGTGTTAGTTAGCCTAACAGAGCTGTGAAAAAATACCTTAGAAAAGCAATTTAGAAGTGTAAAGTTTAATTTTGGCTTATGGAATCAGAGATCAGTCCATGGCAACTTGGCTACATTGTAGCAGAGCAGGTGGGTTGGTGGGAGACTGTGCTGAAAGGCTTCTCCTTTCTTCTACTTTTGTTCTGTGTTCTGACCTTTTGGATGGTGCCACCTACAATAAGAGCAAATCTCCCTCATTCAATTAGTATTTCAAATGCTTATCATTTCTGGAAGCACCATAATAGACATATGCAGAAGTGTGCATCACTAATTTTCTAGATATTTCTTAGGCCAGTCAAACTGACAATCAAGATTAACTATCATAATATCTAATAGTAACATCAAAGTGTGGAATGAAAGGATAAATGACAAGTAGTGTTTTTTCCTAAGGATAGCTGTCTAATGAGCCAAACTTTTCCACAGAAGTGGAATATACCTGTGATAAACTTTGCTAATCTAAGAGACACTGATGTAATGACATGATTAGTGTTCCAAATAGTAGGGCCTTGGCAACTGACTGATGAATATAGGAGGGAAAATTGATAATTTTTATTTTTCTTTGTCTTGGACCTATTAATGTATAAGGATATAATGATTTCTTTAGGCCACTAAAATTAATGTCAGATAATCTTCATATTTAGCCAGCATTAACTACATTTTCAATTCTGTTGGTTAATGAAATCAGAAATGGAGAAGTTATAAAGGTAATGGTGAGTTCTGTCTCCTGAAAATGTGCAGGCATTCTCAGAACTCAACATCACATGGACAGAAGTGTAGTTGGGAGGAAGGCTGTAATTTATCTTTATAAGAAGGTTTTAGAAGGTGAATGACTAGTCGTGATTGTCAAGCCTGTGATTGTGAATATGATTTTAATGGTCTGGACAAGAGATAACTCTAAAAACAGGCAGAGCCTTTGATATGTTGAAAGATGAGTTGATGGGTCCATTTCAGATTCAGTAGCTGAACAATAGTAAAATGCACCTTTTCTGTGAGACTGAAACAATGGTTTATAATGATCTCTACAGATTTCATGAAAGGCATTCAGTTTAATTCAAGGTTATGCCTAAATGTCTGGTACAAAACTTCTAGATTTCATGTGGAACTGATTAAAATATTCAGAGACTATGTCTCAAATAATTTTGGAGTTGACATGCTAACAATTATCTCTTTAAAAATACTGGCTCAAATCTATAATTTTGGTACTAAAAGGAACTTTTTAGATTATTTTGTTTGGACTTTTAAAAAAATATAGAAGTATGTTATTCTGAGAAACTATAAGCTCATATTCATAAACTTGAATTTAGTTTTCATACATTTGATAAAGTAGTACTTTTTGAATATTGTTAAGGAAAAATCTTTAAAAACAAATACCACTTAGTTTGTTTCTTGTATATTTTCAACAACATTATATGATTGTACAGATTCTCTTTGATATACAGCAGGATCATATCCTATTAAACCCACTGTAGATTGAAAGAATCATAAATACAAATTGCATTGATGAACTTAATCTATCAAACATCATAGCTCAGCAAATACTATGGGCTCTATGTAGTTCATTCCCTCAGGTAGATATATTAGAAGATTGCTTGCCCAATAAGGGAGATTGTGTAGACATACTAATATTTGGGACCTCATGGATGTCTTTAGACCAATTTGGAGCATGCTGTCAGGAGGGATTGTGGGCCTAAAACCTCTACAGTTTTCCTTTTCATGATATCTCCTCTTTACCTATGTCTCCCAGTATGGTGTGAGATTGTTGAGAAGACTCTAACCAGAGCTAAGCTGATGCTGATGCCATGGCTTTGAACCTGCTATTCTGTGTGCTGCATAAACATACTGTCTTTATAAAGTTAGCCTATCTCATATGTTTCATTACAGTAATTAAAAACAGACTAATATAGCAACTCAGGACAGTGTAGAGTGTTGGTGGTCTAACTGAGTGTGAACTGCAGCTTGATGTGACTGGCTCATATTGCATAAAAGTATTCTGGTGCATATTAATAGCTCAGGGAAAGATCAAAATTCAAACTGTGAAGTGTGGTTTATATTGAATGTGTATAGCTGCTGTACTTCATAGGGTTTAAAAATCCTAAGTTGAACTGTAGTAAGTTTGGGTTCATTTATATTTCAAAATAAGAGTTGAAATTCTCTATAATACAAAAGTAAAGGTTGAAACAATCCATATTGCAAAAGTAAAGGTTGAGGGAAGTTATTCTGTATCAACTCTCAAGTGGATTTCTGCAATATACTACTGTCTAGCTTACCTGTCATGTAAGAAATGTGTTGATTTTTTTCCCTTCAGCTTTTTGAGACAGAGTTTAGTGATATACAGTTCAGGCTGGCCTTGAGTTTACTGTGTAATCCAGGCTGGCTTGAAACACATGGAGATGCTTTCTCCCTGGTTCTGGGATTACAAGCATGTGCTACTATGTTGGCTAATGCTTTGATTCTTTTCTCTCTAAAATAAATTTCTTATATAGGAGCTAAATCTTCCTTAAGGCATGTAAATCAAGAAGTCTAGCTTCCCTTTACTTAGAATACAATTCATATTCCTTAGTATGTCCTGCGAGTCAACAGTAGGCTAAATTACTCCTTTCCAAATCCATAGGCTGTAGTTCTAAATCATACTATCTCAGAATGTGCTTACGTTTAGGGATGGGAGTCTTTAAAGAAGTAATTAATTTAAAATAAGATAGTTGGGGTGAGTTCTAATCCAACAAGACTAGCATCTTTATAAGAAAAGCAAACAAGGACACACACTCACGCAGAGGAAAGATCACATAAAGGCAAGGAGAAGATGACACCGTTTAAGCTAATGAGGGATCTTAGAAGATGTTAACCTTGCCAGTACCTTGATCTTGGACTTCTGGCTTCCAGAATTGGACATAGATAGACAGACAGTTTATTTATTTCTGTTGCTGAAGCCATCTATTTGCGTTTCTTTGTTAAAAGTGTAGCACTACTACGCACACCTCCACCTTTATCTCAGAATGCTCTCCTCCTAATGATTGTTCTCCTCCTAGCCAATTACGCTTCTTAAAAAAATCCAGTTTACTAACTATAAACATAGTAAACATAGTGAATCCATCTAAGGGCCACTACATTTGTTTTTTTTAAAGAGGGTAAAATAAAACATAACAAAATAGAACAAAGCATATCAGAAGAAAGCAATGTAAATGACACAGATTTCAAAGCAAGACAACAGGAGATCAACAGTGGCTATCATAATGTCTCATCTCTTGTTTTCTTCTAAATTGTTGTCTATATCTTCACACACAATGAATTCATATAAAACAAAATAGTATAAAACTGATCAGAATAGAGTAATGAAGGCATTATAGGCCTTCAAAACCAGACAATAGGAAAATCAACAATGGCTACTGTAATGTCTCTTGTTCTCTTCAAAATAGCTGTCTATACCTTCATGTATGTTGAAATTAACAATACAAAACAGACTAAAATCACTCTGAACAAAGAATAATAGCATTACTGGATTTCATAGCATGATGATATGGAATCAGCAATGGATAACATAAAGTCTCTTTTTCTTCAAAGTAGCTGTTCAATTCATCGTGCATAATACAATTGATTCTCTTAAACTGTTTAGAAGTTCTATGCATGTATAAGTCTCTACATGTACACCTATCCTTTCTGCATTAGAGAAAACAAAACAAAACAAATTACTAGAAAAACAATAAGCAAAAAAAGACAAATAAATAACAATAGCAAAGAGCCCAAAACAATGATGATATAGGCCTTCAAAATAAGGTGATAGGAATATAGCTAAGGTTGTTATTTTACCTAGTGATCTTCAAAAGATTTCCTCAGATCACCAGACACAAATATGCAAAGTTGTTCCAGTCCTGTGAAGCTCAATTGTTGCATTCCAAGAACTTATAGAATTTGTATCACAATCATCTTAGCTATCCTAAGTATGTTTATACAAATTTAGGTATTTTTTCTTTTCTTTTCATTTCCCCCCTCATTTTCTCTGAGATATTATTTTTCCCCTTTTTTCTTACCCTTTCACCATATTTTTGAAAATTTTATATCTTATGTACTCATACCATTTCTTACACTAGGGAGACAATATTGTATTTACACATGTGAGTTTGATTTATTTCACTTATGAGTATGGTCTCAAGTTGCGTCCATTAACTTATAAATATCTTGATGTAATCATTCTTTATAGCTGAGTAGTTCTCCATTGTATGAAAGTACCACATTTTTTTTATCCATTCCTCAGTTAATGGACATTTAGGTTGTTTCCCAGATCTGGCTGTTACAAATTGTGCTGCTATAAAAATGGGTTCATATATATATATCACTGTGATACAATCTTTTCAGTTCTTCTGGGAATATGCCCAGAAGTGGGATAGCTGGGTCAAATGGGATTCCCAATCTCAGCTTTTTGAGGAACTTCCAGACTGAACTCCACAGTGGTTGTACCACTCTGCACTCCCACCAACATGCAGAAGAGTTCTTTTTTCCCCACAGCCTCTCCAGCATTTGTTGTTGGTAGTTTTCTTTATCCTGACCATTCTTTCTGAAGTGAGATGGAATCTCAGTGTTGTTTTAATTTGTATTTCTCTAATGACCAATGATGCTGAACATTTTTTCACATATTTATATGCAATTTGTATTTATTTATCTGAGAACTGTGTATTTATCTGAGATGCCCATTTTTGGATTGGGTCTTTGAATTTCGGGTCTTGATATTTTAAAATCTTTATATTTCTAGACAAAAGTCCTCTGTGTGAGGGACAGTTGACTAAGATTTTTTGAAAATTCATGGGTTGCTTTTTTACTCTGTTGGAGATTTCTTTTGATATGCAAAAACATTTTAATAAGATGAGATTCCAGTTATTGATTCTGGAAGGTATTTCCCGTGGGGTTTGATTTTTGTTCGTGAATTCTCTGCCCTATGTCTTCAAGATTTCTACCTACTTTGTCTTCCAACAGATTTAGTGTTTCTGTTTTAATATTTAGATCTTTGATTCATTTAGACTTTGGTTTAGCACATGGTGATAGGCATGGGTCTAGTTTTAGTTTTTGGCATATGGAAAACCAGTTTTTCCAGCACCACTTATTAAAGAGACTATCTTTCTTCCAGTGAATGTGTTTGGCTCCTTTATCAAAGATAAGGTGGCTGAGTGTGTTTGTAGTTGTAGTTGTATCTTCTAATCTATTCCATTGTTCTTTAGGTCTATTTTATTACAGTACCATGCTGATTTTATTGCAGAATCCCTTCATGTCAGGGATTGTGATGCCTCTTGCTTTGCCTTTGCTGCTCAGAATTGCCTTTGCTATTCTAGGTCTCTTCTGGTTCCAAATCAATTTTAGGATTGATTTCTCTAGATCTGTGAGGTATGCTAGTGGTATTTTTATTGGGATTGCATTGAATCTGTATAACAATCTTGGCAGAAAGGCCATTTTCACAATATTTGTTCTTCCTATCCATGAATAAGGAATATCTTTTCATTTTCTGAGGTCCTCTTCAATTTCTCTTTTCAGGGTATTATAATTTTCCCTGCTTCTTTTGTTAGTTTGATTGCTAAGTATTTCAATTTTTTGGATGCTATTGTGAAGGATGGGGGCCATTGTCTTTGTTGTTTTCTCTCCTTGGAATCATCTGCACCTCAAGGTCAGACTGGTTGTCTACCCCTCATCTTGGTAAAAATGCCACTTTCAGTACAGATAGTATCTTCACCAACAGTCTATCCATGATTTCTGCATTTAAAGCAGTACCCGGTTAACCTTGGTTACTCTCACATTAACCTATTTTCTTCATTATAATCTTCTGTTTTGAGAGTTGAGTTGCTTATTCATTTGCTTGATTGTGATGTCTCTCTCTCTTTCTCTTGCTCACTTCAAGCAAGAGCATTAGCTGGTCTCTTACTCTAGGCTTATCCCTAGTTCTAGAGTTAGGCCAATCACAGAGTTGTCTTTTAATTAATATTTCTTGAATGCATATATGAGCAATGAGTTAGTTCAAAGTGTTACTTCTAGCTACATAGTTGTTTTAGGAATGGTATCATGCTGATGATGGTAGATGAATTGAACATAGAATTATTAGTGGCATGAAATGTGCTTTTTGTGGCTTTTGTTTTGAAATTTTGCTTTAAAAAGTAGTTAAGGCTGGCTTTGTATTTATTATGTAGCCTAGACTACATATATACTCCTGTCTCAGTCTGGGCAGGAACTTGCAATCTCATACCCAGATGGTGGCCAGCTGGTGGCATAAAATGTGGAAGAAATTGTTTAAAGAAAGTATAGTGGTTGGAGAATTTGAAATAAATTTAGGGAACATAAATTTATTATTTATTTGAGCATAGACAGGACCAAGGGTGAAGATAAAACTGGACCAATCAGACTCTGGCTGAGTTGAAGATTCTACTCTAGAGAGAAGGTAGTGTACTGAAGAATACAGAGGATTCCTGTCTCCCAGTGAATGCAGTACTTTTGAGATTTTAAATCAGTTTCAGTTTATACAATGGATTAACTGGGGAAAGCCTAATAGTGGGAAACCACTGAGGAACAAAGTACAATTGTTCATGTATCAGGAAGAGGAAAAAAAATATTTATTTTGGTAGCTACCAGAATGACTAGAGGAGGATAAATTAATGAATGGTTATAGAGGCAGAAATGATAGAGTTTGTAAATTGACCAAATGATATTTTGATAGCAAAGACAATGAGATGACTTACATAATATTTTGGCATATATCATTCTGGATTATTACAGCAATAATGACATCAATAAAAAAGGATGGTCAGCAAAAGGACCTTATTGTGGGAATATAATGGGTGTTAAGTACTGCTGGAACATTCAGTTATAGGCATTCGATATTGAGTTTGAAATACAAATCTCAGGCTTAGGAGAAAGGTTAGTGCCAATAATATAGATTTTGGAGTCAGTGGTATAAATTATATTTAAAGCTATGGAAGAGTAAATGTGAATGATATTTCTAAAGAGACAATCTCAAGTAGGAAATAAAGAGAACAAAGGTAAAACCTTGCATTGAGAGACTCCCAGATTCAACATTTTGGAGGAGGAAGGGAAGCCAGTGAAGGAGCTATAGAAACTCCACGAAAGATGTACTAACTAGAAAATATCACCTATGTCCTGCACCAACTATATAAAAACAAGAGGATAAGTAAACCAAGAAAAAAGTGAGTAATCAAGATAAGCTTGGGAATATAGTTTGTGGTTCCTTTTGTCATTCCTCACACATTTTTGTCTACTATAAATTTGATAGTGTTATTAGTAGCCTGTGACAAGTTGTGTTTTCCAGCAATGGAAGTAGCAATAGTTCCCATCAAATCCCACAGGCTTTCACAGAACATTGTCAGTCTCTCATCAAGAAGGAGCCCTAATTCTTTCCCCTTGAATCTGGGTAGTCAGATGACTGACTTGTACCATAGAATGTGTCAAAACCGACATTGTATAACTGATAAGACCTGGTCATTAAAGGTGATGTGGTTTCCATTTTACTTCCTGTAATAATTTCTCTTGAGATCTTTACCTGCTGGGTAAGCAGTGTGTCTACCCTGAGGATGCCATGCTAGCAGAGAATTCAAGTTAGTCCTCATGGATCCATACCAAGAGGCCGGAGACTCTATGAAGAGGGAGAGAAGTGTCCAGTTGGTCAGTAGCTGCTCCAGCCCCATCCTCCATGCTATTCGAGCCCTGGCAGTGCCCTAAGCACCCAGCCCAGTCATGCTCAAATACATAACCCCTGGAAACCATGAAGGGGAAAAATAGGTTTTAAACAACCCAGAAGTCTTTTATTGTTTTATGGCTATGGTTGTATGAATTCATGGAGTTTAGACTCCAATGACTCAGGCTTCTTTCTCCAAAGTGTGCTTCACTGGGTAAAGTAGGCTTGCCCTCAATTGAATCTACATAGCTTTTTTTTTTTCTGTGATTTGTTTATTTTTTCTTATTATTTCCCTCCACACATTATCTTAGCTTTTAGAATGCTTAATATTCTCAATATGTTCACTAATTCTCTTGGCAAGTCTCTTGCCCTGAACTTACTTGTTTATGTCTATACTCACAGAATTCTGTGTGATACACACATAGCATCATCTTCTAGTTTGGGCATGTTAACGTTTGTGGGGATTTCCCTTTGAGCAGTACCTAATCTTTTGATGACTACAGAATTATCTTTCTTCTAGATTCCTATGTACGTGACCAAAAGAACAATTCTATACTTTCTGAAAAGCTTTCAGAATACCTACTAGCTGCCTTTTCTCTTTTCCTTTTCTTTTCTTTTCTTTTCTTTTTTTTTTTAGCCCATATTTTAAAATTACAGGATGATGGTGGTTTTGGCTGAAGCACTTTTTTCAGTAATAGTAGTTAGAACAAATCACAATAAAAGAAGTCAAACATTTATATTTTTGGCTTTATGTCTATCTGTTCCATAAGAACTCTTCCCTTCATTTTTCTCCCATGAATTCTGGGAGTCGCTTTATAAGTTATATAGGATTTACTGCCAAGAAGTGCTATCATTTGTCCTATGGTGGCTGTGATTTTCTTCCTCTCTTATTTGGACTCTCACCAGAGATGGTTGAGGTTGACCAGATGTTTGAGGTAAGGTAACTGACTGGTGTCTCAGAGTATTCCCTTGGGCAGGTATATACTTTTGGTATCTCAGACATAGATATGATTCAATTTACAATGGAATTATGTCTATATAAGCCTACCCTAGGTTGAAAATGCATTTCATATCCCTATCAAGCATCACAGCTGAGTGATATGTACACTCTAAATTAGACTATCCTGAAGTAATATTGGGAGAAAGTCAAATTTAAAATTTGAAGTTAAGTTTCTACAGAATGTTTATCATTTTCACAGCATTATAAAGTCAGAAAATGGTAGGTTGAACCATTGTAAATCAGGGACCATTTGTACTTTAAATACTAGCTTCTGCTTCTTCATTATGATTCCAAGGAATAGACATGAATACATAGAAACAGAATGAGAGGACAATCTGAATGCTAATTATACATGGTTCCTCTTGTAAAAAACTTGTTGTTCTTGAAAAAAATTTGCTCATTTTGTTTTCTCTATCTATAACACTGGGACAATAACAATATTTGCCCTAACAGGATGTTTAAGGTTAAAATATGGTAACATCTATTAATTAAGTTGCTAGGAGAAAACTTAGCAAATACAAAGACTCAGTGGTTACTAGGTGCTTTTACTGTTGCTATTAAACATTTAGTCCTAAACTAAATTTTATGAAAACTTACTTTCTAAAATGTGCCCTAGCCACAGATATCTGAATACTCATCTGTGTTTCTCTATATTTTAAGTGCTGTTGCTAGTGTTATTTTTAGCTTCTGCACATTGGTGACTTAAAAGCTCTTCACTCACAGTCCTTCATCTCAAAACTATTTATTGCTTCATTTAGAAATAATAAGGTACAGCAAATGGATAAAAGGGCTCCCCTCTAGTCCTCAGGGATGTAATTATAATTATGCAAAATAGAAGGTGAAATTATAATTTGCAGGCTATTTTATTATGCTGTACCAAATATTCATCATGGAATTAGTAAAAGAACTATCAGCTTTAGTAGACCTCCAGAATATAGCACTGAGCACATTGCTTTTGAAGAAAGAATCATTATAATGCAGGGAAATGGGAAATGCCTGTTTCATTAAACCCTAAGGGAAATAAAAGCAGGTCAGACTTGTGGGAATCAATAGCATTTGTTCGTCATCTTACATGAACAGTTGACGCTGAAATGACTCAGATTTATATACATCATAAATAGCACCATTGGGCTTTGGTCTCCCCCAACCCCTTCTGGAGTTAAACTTCTCATGTTAGAATTTATGGGATGGAAAAAAAAAACCAGTGAAAGGGAATCAATTGAGGCCAACTGTTGTGCAGGGAAAAATCAAGAGTTCACATGTCCAGACTTGCTATCCTCATATATTTTAATAAATATCAGAGGGGGATATTATCAAGTGTTTACAATGACAATTCATTTTCATGGTTTTGGCTCATTGACCGAGGCAAAGAAATTAATAGCTTTATTTTATTTTATAGTGTAAGCAGCACATTGTGCATAATATCTAAGCTGCTTAAGTGATTGATGTGTTCATTGCATCTTATGGCTTATGATAATAAGTGCATATATCATACAACAAGAACTTATACAGATATGTCCTGTACCGCTTTCATCTCACTCTGTTTTCATTATGATTTCCTATCCACATTCACTGTACAAGATGTATATACTTGACTACTTGCCTGTAAACTTATATATTTCAAACTCCAAATATTGCTGTTTTGCAAGTCTGCTGGGATGACTTTTCTACTGCACAGTTTTTGGAGTTGATTTGGTAGGAATAGCATAATATTTCAAACCTCTTCATTGCAATATATGCATAAGAAGCATACTAAAAAGATTTTTTATGCTGATGATTGCCTAGTTATACAGACTTACTTAATAATAGTAATAGTCTTGGCAGGATTCAGAACTCTGGTGGCCACATATATTTTATACAGGTAACTGACATTCTCTAAATTCATGGGTAAGGTGGATTTCAGGGATGACATGGTAGCACATGATTGTTTGCTTTCTTGTAACTTTCAAACACTTGTATTTTTTTAAATTTGTGGTAATAAGACTGAAACAGATTTTTAAAATCCAGATCAAAGGACAAGGGGGCCTATATCTGTTTCCATAAGAGGGCAGTATAGTATTGGGAAAAAACCCATAATAATGTGGAGGTGGTTTCCTGTGACTTAAACTTATAATTAAATCATTTCCTGCAAGGGGAGGGATGACATTTCAAATCGCACTAATAAATCTATGGGTTAATAACATGTGAGTCAGAACAGTGTGCACCATAATCACCGCTGTTGATCCATTTGTCTCTCTTTGCACAGCATATTGATTTTTTCTCTAAATGAAACAAAGAACTTTACAGAATTCTCTCATCTTTAAACTCTGCTTGTTATTATATTTCTGTTGCCACTCATCTATTTGTAATTTCCTGACAGGTAACTATTACTGTTATAATTTAGAAAAATCTTGAAAAGTAGTTGCTGTGTTTCTGGTGAAACTTCTTATTACTGGTAATTGCCTGCATAATAAATCACAAGTACTAAAAGGTTCCAGCTGAGGTCAAAAGTGATCATTAACTGACCTATTCATAAATGAAGATTTCTAGGACTTGTGTCTTATGGCAATCTTCCTTCTTTCTCACTTAAAAAAAAAAAACCTAATCTTTCTTCTGTCAGATTCATGAGTATTAGCTCTCACTCATATAATATATCTTTGGAACATTTACAGCAGATGAAAAGCCATTAATTCATAAAAATGGGAGTAAAGAGAATTGTTTATGTGTCTTGATTAAAAAGTAAAATAAACAGGTAATATAATTATATAGAATATTTTATACCAACAGTTTCCATTAAAATTGACTTTAGGATAATGTCATATGCTGACATGGAATTCATCGAATTGAAATTCTGATTATTTAGCTTGGATAATTTTCTCCACCCTTGCAAGAGGAAGCAGATTACAATTTAGTGTTTTTAACAAGCAAAGTTGTTTTTTTCCCTTTGCTCATCCTGCTTCACTTTTTGTTTTTATAAAAATGGTGACAGAATTCACAGAGAGATGAGGCAGAGAAAGGCTGAGCTCGGAGTCTGACTCCTGGAGTCTGCTTCAGGAGGAGGCTGCAGAGATGCTGAGGACCGGGGCACTTCCACTTCCACTCACAGACAAGAGTGGCACAGATTCTCTATACGGGCAAATTTTAGCCAGATTATTCTGAACCCTTTTTTCAACTGGCTGTGACTTTCAGGTTTCTGTGTTCAACTCTGTATCATGTAATTTTAGCAAGAATCATGGTAAGGCAGTTTAGTCAGACTCCTCTACCCATAATATTTTAATTTCATTCTTCATTCTCCACCATTCCCTGGGTGACACCTGATGGTCTGCCTTCAGCAAGAATCCGCCATGCTTGTTGGTTTGGCTAGAGTCTCTAGTTATCCATGATGTTTCCTTTGAATAATTTTCCACTCAGTGACCCACAACCTGCTCCTTATCTGTAAGTTTCCACTGCCTCATGTTGTATTTGGAGTTGAACTCAATCCCCTCAAAGCTCAGACTCCATTAAAATGGGCCTTACATCTGGCATGATACTATCACCTTGAATAAAATCATACTTAACATCCTTCACAAATGAATGAATATTTTAATCTTTTGTCAGTTACATGCCTGTGACTCTGCTGGAGCCTGATTAAATATTAGACCCTTGGACCTTTCACTCAAGACTTCAAGTGTGCACCACCTAAGAGTTCGTCTTCACTCCTGCCTGGTTGGTCAGAGAGATCTTTGAAGAGAATGACTCCAGAATTATTGCTCTAGATAAAGATCTGTTGAAGGCTTTTAAGGTAGAATTTGAAGTTTGATCATGACCCCTGTTTCTAGAACTGGGTTACAGTTTTTTGATAGGGGCCTCTTGGGCTAGAAGATTTTCTGCCTGGTGCTGTAGTTTGAGTAGGACTGAATCTCCACTCTTCTGCTTTTTTCATGGGAATATTTCAGTTGTCCAAAAAAATCCTCCTTGAATCTTTCTGGTGTACTATGTCAGCTCCCTTCTTGTTGGCATGTTTGCTAAGGATAGTTTAGATCTTTAGTGGCCTCTTTGGAAAACTCCAGACTAGCACCTCTGAAACCTCCTTCTTCCTGTCATTTCTCTCCTCCCATCTCTTCTTACCACCTCAGAATTGGTCTCCTCTTCAGCTCCTTAATATTACAGGCAGCTGACTTAGATATGAGTATTAATAGACAGTCAGATAGGGCTGGGCCTCAAAGAAACCAATGCAGAAGGCCAGATACCTTGTAACTGGGAAGACCGACACCTCTTGCTGAAGGTGGGATCTCAAGACAAAAGATAACACAAATACACCCGTATCCTAAGGATATACATCAGGGATTGATATTCTAAATAGGTCTCTATCACCCTGAGGAACCCAGAAGAAGCCATTAACCCAACCCCTACAGACAAAGGCCCTGGGGTGACTTGTTTCCCCATTTGATACCAGTTTCAACAATTTTACCTGAGCAATTACACTTGTAATCTTATTGGTTGACCATAGTTCTATCCCACCTCATGCCTACCCTGTGAGTTGCCATTTTCCACCATCTTGGCCCTTCCTCACCTCGTGGTTTTGCTCTGTAAAAATTCCTAGAGAAGGTGGGGTCCTCAGCAACCCACTTGGGACACTTTCTGTCTGTCTCTCTCTCAAACAGAAGCTTTTCTTTCTCTCCATAAATATATTCTACTCTTACCCTCCATTGTTCCTAAAATTCATTCTTTGACTTTAGAGAACACTGACTCTTACCAGTTGTCTAATAGGCTGGGAGTTTCTTTCTCCTACGTCACTCACACCTGAGTTATGCCACCTTCAAGTTCCTTCTTCCTTTGGCCTTCTGTCCACCTCCACCCCAGCATTTCTCTTCCCACTCTCGCCCCTCAGTCACTTGAACTTCAGACCTTCTGTTCTGACTGAGGATTATCAGGTGTCTCAGAGTCTCCTAAAAGCCATGGCCTGGGACTGAAAAAAAAGGGATACTTGGCAACAGTCTGAATGTTTATCAATGCACATGAGCTTTGGAGTTATCCAGAAAGCCACAGAAAAAATAAAGACATCTGTTTGGCCATGATTATAATTTATATAGGGTATAAAAATGTGCTTTGATAATACTTTTTAACTCAGAGATAATACAATAGAGTTAATGTAAAGGAAGTCTTTATAGGAGCATACTTTAGGTGGATGATTTTAATTATTGTCTGAAAATTCAGAAAATAGAAATTCTCAGTTAAATAATATGATAAGTTTTATATTATCATATAAATCAGAACCCAATTGGACAGAATTTGACTATTGCTAACATCTCTGGAACACAATTTCTGTTTTTTTTTTCATGTTTATCATTATAATTATCCTTGAATATAGAGGTATTTGTTAAATTTTTTCATTAGGAAACCTGTGCATTTTAAGATATCCTGCTCTTCTAAAGTTAAGATTGTTTTGCTCAGTTTTGGTTCAAATGAATTCTTCACTTAGCCATTTAGCTAATGCTTATTGACTACCTGCCATTTGTCAGCTCTCTGCTGCTATGTATTGTGGATTATGGAAGAATATGAATAGTTTATTTGGGAACACTTTTCATCAGAGATTCTCTAAGAAATTATTGGTTTTAACTAAAAGGGAGGCACTTGAGCTCTAACAGAAATGGCTAAAGAGACTTCAGAAGGGTTTTAAATGAAGAAACCTAAAATATTTTTGTGAAGATGTAGTCCTGTACTTAGCAGAAAGATTCATTAAAATTCCTACCAGTTGTAAGACTTTATATTGAAATCTCTGGAATAACAATCTCTTTATCTGGATTGATAATTCCCCATCTCATTGTGTACTTTTTCTAATTATTTTCCCTCTTCCTCTGTATAACTTCTATTGATTTGCAAAACCAAACAGCAGAATGAATGTGGGTTTTAGGCAAGATTACAACCACTTTCAAATTCCTAAGTTTTATGTTGCCAATAAGGGCCTGACTTATTTTTTATACCATTTTACAGATATCACATTCTTTATTTTAAAGAAAAAAATCATCAAAAACAATTGTATAAAATTTAAGAACAAGATTCTAGGAGAGTAACAATGGTTAGGACATTGTACATTGTTATCTTCGAAGTAGTTGCTCATATTATATGATATAGGCATGAAAAATGGATCAAACTAAATAGGCACAAACCTTTCTTTTCAATGCGTTAATAGAAATTGTTAGCTAACTAACTTAACTATCTTTTTTCCTTTTCCCTTCCTTCTTTTCTCCTTTCCTCCATCCCAGTTTCACTTTCCTTTTGAACAGTTTCTTTCCATTTCGTCATATCTATTGAATATTTTGGATATAATTTATTCTTTCAGCTTCTTATACTATGAAGACAATACAATGTTTACACATGTGAGTCTGATTTATTTCACTTATGAGTATGGTCTCAAGTTGTGTCCATTTCCCTATAAATGTCTTGGGTTGGGGATTTAGCTCAGTAGCTTAAGTGCCTGCCTGGCAAGCGCAAGACTGTGAGTTGGATCCCTGGTACCTAAATAAATAAATAAATATCTCATTTATCTTTCTTATATACCTAAGTAGTTCTCCATTGTATGAAAATACCACATCATTTTTATCCATTCCTCAGTTGATGGGCATTTGGGTTGTTTCCAAGATTTAGTTATGCTAGTGTAAACATGGGTGCACATATATTACTGTGGTATAATGTTTTTTAATTCTTCTGCAAAGATACCCAAAAGGGTATCTTTGCAAGTTGAATCCCTAATCCAGGCTTTTTGAGACATCTCCACACTGTTTTTCACAGTGGTTGCTTCTGTACTCCCACAAACAGTGAAGAATGGTTCCTTTCCCCCCACAGCCCCTCCAACTTTGTTTTAGGTTGATTTCTTGATGACAGCCATTTTTATTGGAATGAGTTGGAATCTCAGTGCTGTTTTAATTTTTCATATATATATATATTTGCTATTTGTATTTTTTCATCTGAGAAGTGCATGCTCATTTCAACTGTCCATATTTGGATTGGGTTTTTGAATTTAGGGAGTCTGATTTTTTTTTCTTCAATGCTTTATATGTTGTAGATATAAGTACTTTGTTTGAGGGACAGTTGGCTAAAACTGTTTGTAGTACTCTATGGGTTATATTTTCACTCTAATTGTTGGCTTCTTTTGATGTGTAAAATATTTTAAATAAGATGAGATTCTAGTTGCTGATTCACTAAAGTGTTTCCTGTGCTTTTTGGGTTTTTTTTTGTTCATAAAGTCTCTGCCTACTACTATGTCTTCAAGATTTCCACCTACTTTCTCTTCCAGTAGATTTAGTATTTCTATTTTAATATTTAGATCTTTGATTGATTTTGACTTTGGGTTAGTACATGGTGATAGGCATGGGTGTAACTTTAGTTCCTGGCGTATAGTCAGTGTTTCTAGCATCTATCCTCTCTTTCATCCAAACTATTGCATATACTGTCAATGGAGGTTTTAATTGGTTGGATTTTTTTTTGGATCTGTTTCATGGATGCCATTTCTTTTCTATGTTGGGCATTTTTTGTTTGCATCATTTCTCTAATTTCATCTATTCTTTTATTTGTATCTTCTTTAATACCTTTGATTTTAAGTGTCATTTATTTTTGTACCTGAGAGATCATTTTCTCTATAGCCATTTCTACTTGTTTTTTTTTTCATTTCTGTTGTTGTCATATCAGAAAGTGCCAGTGTTTGACTTCCAATTTCATCTCTCTCACTGAGTGTTGGGCATTTCATGGGTGGGCTGAAGGTCTTGGTTTGCTTCTTCATCTTGTCATTATCTATCTTTTTTTTTCTATGTCGATGCTTGCTGATTTCTTATGATATATAGCTTTATCATTTGTGTGGAGGCTTTCCTAGCAGATGTCTTGTCTTCAGGGATGTTCTCTAGATCTAGGTGGTTCTTTATACCTATCCTAAGAATCTACCTCCCCAATTTGTAAGGATGCAAAATTGCTATTGGCTCAGCTCCCTATACTTTGGTACTGGGCTGTTATGATGATTATGACTCCATGCAATCACAGTGTTATCATATAGATAAGAAAACTGTTTAGAACATGTATGATATCCTGGATAACATAAGTATAGTTAGTAATAACAATAGTTTCATGTACAGCTTAACTACTGACAAACTATGGTAACTGTTAAACTGCTACCTCCATCCACAGATGCAAATGCTAATGTTACATAACAAAATCAAACATATAGCATGCACTTTTATGCAGTGATTTTTCTCCTTAGTGGAATGACTTTATCCTTTTGCTGGGGTCAGGGGTTAAAATGGATAGGGGACAGGTTAAGGTGATGAATGAGATCAGATATAGTAGAGTCAAAGTTGGATGTCAAAGGATGAGTTTTGGGAAAGTGGAGGACACAGGAGAGAAAGAAAGAGATAGAATACAAAGGAATAATCAGAAAGAGCAGAGACAATGATTACTCACTTGAAAGTTTAAATTCAAGAAGTAGTTGAAGAAAGCAAGGATCAATAGAGAAAAATGAAAAAGAAAGATAAAAATCCTAAACCGTGGGAAAAAAAGAATAAAGAGAAAGAATAAAAAAGAAGAGAAGAAAGAAAAAACAGCAAAGAAAGAGAGAGAGAAAAATACTCAAATACAAAATAATCACAGAATACAAAACAAACCAGACAACATCCCACCAGGCAGGAAAAGGATAGTCAATCAGACAAACAAGGGAGAATAAAACTAATAAAATACCTCTGGTGTTTACAGTTCTGTGATAGTTTCCATGTTAGATCCCAGAAATATGCTATGTATGGAGCTGATCTTGGTTTCTGGATGTAGCGGCTGGAACTGGTCTTCTTTTGGTGGATCTCTCCAGAGTCCCACTGCTGGCTCCTTGCTGCTGCTTCCACCTTGTTGGTTTCACTGATTACTCCTCCCACCAAAAGCTTGTGTGGGTCCATGGATCCAGGGTTTGGCTCTTGTCCTGGGTCTTGGGGTTCTGGTCAGCTCACCCACTAAAGGAATGTGTCCTTACACTCTTCTTGCAAACACTGCTGTCCCAGGAATAATGGACAAAGCACAGAGTGGGCTCTCGCACTCTTCTCAGGCACCATCATCCTGGCCCTTTCTTCCTTATGCTTTAGCCACACTTTTGAAGAGTTTCTTTTCACAATGTTTTTCAAAAGTAAGTCCTTCATCACACACATATTATTTGAATGCCAGTTGATAGCCTTGATAATGAAAGACAGAAAATAGTATCTCAGCTTAAAGAAAAATGGTTTTGTCATTTATGGTTGGTTTTCATTCGGCACTTGAACATATTGACTGACTCTCCTGCTATTCACTTTGACAAATGCATTTAAACCAAATCTATTGTTGATATTAAATTCCCAATCATCAATGACTTTAATTTCATTAGGATATTTACAAACAAGTAATTTTACTTGCCAATAGAAACATAGGCAACAATTTAATTTCATAATTTAACAAAACCTTTCTTTTCTGGTTATTCTTTCCTTTCACTCATATTATATGCACATAATCAGAGTTCTTTCCAGTATGACATAATTCGCTATTTTTTCCTTAAGTAAAAAGATGTTTTTCTTCTTGCTGTTTTGGAAAACATAAGCAAAAACTGAAAGGGTATAATTTGATAAAAATTATGATCAGTAAAAATTGATTTCCCCAGAAATGATGTATAAAATATACTATGTAACATTGTTCTAAACATATACTAACTTTAGTATATATTTTGGGTTTGAAAATATATCTATTTATATAGACCACTGAAACTCATAGGACATACATTGAGCGAAATGATTTTCCTCCAGTTATTCCTTTCTTTGTTACAAAAATGCTTACATAAAGAAACTTAAAGACTTGGAAGTTTTTGGATTGGAAATATAAATGAGGGAAGCTATACAATACGTTTTCATAGATTTATAGGGGAGAAACAACTTCCATAAATTATATAGACATTTTCCACCTCTATTTGTTTGGCTAAACTGATTTAGACAATTTTCATATAGATTCGGTCTGACCGGTCTGTTTCCAGAAGTTTATTCTAGGCAAGTTAGTGAGGGAGGCTCATGTGTGTGAGGGATCCTCCCATCTCTTCAGTCCCTGAGTCTCTTCTGGAACTCGTGCACCTTCCTTTTCAGTTTCCTGGTGCTAGTACATGAGGAACAAAGGAAGCAGTTGAAAATCCCGGTTGAATCTCTTACTGTGCAGACTTTGTCTTCACTCTTTCCATCCCCTTGAATTCCATCACAGTCACAACACAGCGTTGGTAATAATTACCATAAAACCATAATAGTAAAGATACACGCCTTTTTGGATTGAGGTAAAGAAGGGCACATGGAGGCACCTGGGTGTTGGGTGGACTTTCAGTTCTGTGAGTAGGATAAAATCACACTACCTTTCTTATTTTCAGTCTTTCTTAAGCACAAACTTCATCTGATTTGGCAACCTTCCTCAGACAGTCGTGAGAAAATATTGTGTCTTAGTTACTTGGCCTGTAGGTATATAGGAATGATCAATATTTATCAAAAATATTTATCTCTAGGCTGAACCTCTCTGACAAACTCTGTGTTCGTACTTGAAGTTTCTACTGAAATCTTTATTTTGCTCTATGGTGAACTTCCTGAAACTCACCATATCCAGATTGAAATTCTGATTCCTCCCACTGAAACTGCCTCTACAAACAGCTCATGACTCACTTGATAGAAAATTTTTCTTACTAGTCATTATGTCCCAAGACTAATTTGACACTTTTTTCTTTCCTGCATTATTTCTAATAATCGGGCAATCTGCTTGTCTAAACTCTGAAATATATCCAGGCTCTGATCCTTTAATACCACTTTCCAAAACTAACATTTGTCAAATTTTAAATTCTTTCTTTCTTAAATTATAGTATCATTATAATAAACATCCTAAAAAGATCTCCTTTAAGCTTTTTTCAGTCTATCACTAGTCTCAACATAGAAATTAAAACTGATTTGATTGTCTGTGGTGCTTGGAATAAACCCCAGGGCCTTTACATTGTGCTACAGTCCCACGTTATTTAATTATTTATTCATTTATTTGGAAATAGGATCTCCCTATGTCTCAAAGTTGTCCAGGCTGGATTTAAATTTGACATCCTTCTCCCCGCACCTTCCAAAATGTGGGAGTTACAGGTAAATTATTTTTAATAATGCCTCTTCCAACCAGGTATAGCAGCTCACCCTTATAACCCTGGATTTTCTAAAGGCAGATGCAGGTGGATCACAAATTCAGTGCCAGCTGGGCAATTTGTTGAGATTGTATATCCAAAAACAAACAAACAAACAAACAAAAATAGAGAAGGAAAAGATTCACGTAACCCAAAACACCGTGACTGGGATGGCTACCCGGCCTTCTGTCTGACCTCCCCAGCCTTTCTCTTCCCTCACGTCTTCTGTTCAGACTCTCGCTTTCCCGCTCCGCTGTTCTTTGCTCTCAGTGTCTGCTCTGGAACCCTTGCTCACTTGCCCTTTCTCGGTGTCTCTCATCTCTATCATCAGATCGCTCAGATCTTTATTCAAATCTCACTTCTCAACAGACCTCACTGTGCGCTGTCCCATACCTCATCCCAGTACTTCACAACCTCCGTCTCTCCAATACCTGTCATCTTCTCACATTTTGTAGCATTGATTTATTATTTTCAATATTTTCTTATTTTCTATTTTTCAATGAGAAACCTTTGCCAAGGTGAAATTTTTATTGATTTATACTAAGTCTTAGTACAGTATCTAGGATATAGTAACATTCAGTAAATGTTTGTTGAATGAGTATATAACATTAAAATATTAGAAGTTTAAAAGCTTTTGGAGGTTTTTGTATGTTTTAAAATGTGCTTATTCCTTCATAGGAATATGTCTCCTATAACAAAATTCCATGTAGTGTGGAAGATTTCTGGAGGATATCCTGAAGTTTTACTATCATTTGTACTACAAAATTTGCACTTCTAATCTGTAGAATTAAAATCTGTGTCAATATAAAAATGGACAAAACTATTAACATATGTGTAGAAACATGTATGTCTATTATGCTCTACCACTCACAACACACATGCACACACACAAGCACACACACATATGAGAAAGTGCTTTAAGAAATTGTTGGGAGCACGTACTTGTTAGTCAGCACTCCTGCAAGACATTACAGCTTAGTGGTTGATATAAAAGGCTCTGTGGTCCCAGTTAAATCATGGTAATTTACCTCTTCACTCAACTGTTATCGAATCTTCTTTTGACTCTGTTAGGAAGTGCATTTATCTTATGTCAGATACTGTATAAGAAAAAAAACCTAATGGGTGATATACTTCTTACTAACTACAAAATAATTAAAACCAAATTTGTATGTGGAGATGCATATAGAAATATAAATTCTTATGTGAGCCAGTGAAGTATATACTATACTAGTCTTCATTAATTTTGATTGACTATTGATTTAAATTCACAAATAAAATCATATGTATTTACAATATACCACACGTTTTAAACTATGCAGATATTATCTACAGGAAATCTCATATTATCCTATCAACATATTTTAAAATGCTCTAATTCATAGTTCTTTAAAACTATTATTCTATTTCCTGCTTCTGTGGGAATAACTTTTTAGATTATATATTTAAATGAGATCATACTTTATTTGGTTTTCTATTCCTGGATTATTTCACTTATAATATTCTTCAATCTCATCCATATTATTGCAAATGTCAAGTTTTCTATTTTTAAGACTGAGTACTATTCATATATATACACATATACATATATAGTAAGAATAAAATATAACTATATTGGTTCATATATATGTGATCATTATTTGTTTTGTAATGAAGACAACATTTTTTTGTTAAAAAATTAAACAGAAATGCATGATGAATGCAGACAGAAAATATCAAGGAGAGAAGTCATATCCTTTCTAAGGTGAAGGAGTTCTTGTGTTGCAGCGCTGCTGGATACCCAATTAACCTGTTAGATGGAAAACTTTCATTGTTAAAGGGCAGGAGCATAATTCAGAGTTAAAAGTGTATTTGTCTTTTTTTCTTCAACTTCACTTTTCCTTTTATGTTGCTTGAGGTTTTTCAGCTTCTCTGTATATCTTCCTTGAAAAGAGCAAAAATAAATAATAAGTAAATAAATAAATGACAGAAAGAAGCTCAGGCACAATATTTGAGGCTCAAAAATAAATTGTAAAAAGGAATGGAAATATTCAAATGGGATCATAAATCACTTCTACAAAGCATTGAAATTTTTATTTGAAATGAACCTATCCATTAAAGCATCTCAAATTTTTATTATAATGAATGACCATTGGGAAATGGATGAAGAGAAAAAAGGGAGAGGAGCCTATATTTTAATTCCTTTTATTGATGTTAACTATTACAGATGCTAGCAATTATGACTTGGAAGGAGCCAATAGAGGGCTTCTGAGTTATTAGTCATGTTCCAGTTCTTGATCTATGCAGTTATTATTTTTCTCACTTGCATAACTCACCAAACCCTACAGAAATATTTTGTATGCTTTTCCTTATATGTGACATACTTCAAATAAAGATTTATATGAAAACAATAAAAGTAAAAAGAGCACCAAATGTGTTAGAAAGACCAAAGGTTGGGGCTGAGGATTTAGCTCAGCAGCATAAGCACCTATCTTGCAGGCAAGTGGTCATGAGTTCAATCCCTAGTACCGATTAAAAAAAAGTCCCAAAGACCAAAGATTAAATTTTATTCCATGTTTTCCTACAGTTGGGTATTGTAGTTAGCTTATGATGGCTATAGGAAAAAGAAGCATACTATTTCTTTTTTACTTTGTAATGTAAAATACTCAGATTTGTTTGCAAAGATTTGCCTTTTTGGAATGTATGTTCTGTGTGAGCTAGTGAACTGTATATTAGGTGAGTTGTTGGTGATCAAGTTTTAAAAACTCATTGTTCAAATGTACATTGTCTTCATTTGATTTGTATAGAAGACTAGCATTAAATGTCTTAAGTCATTTGATTTATGCTGCAGGCAGAAAATTCTAGATGTATTTCTTTCTGTTGATTTTACATCATGTGTAGACACTGAGATATC
Source organism: Hydrochoerus hydrochaeris (assembly GCA_004027455.1). Classification (NCBI taxonomy): domain Eukaryota; kingdom Metazoa; phylum Chordata; class Mammalia; order Rodentia; family Hydrochaeridae; genus Hydrochoerus; species Hydrochoerus hydrochaeris. The sequence goes on from PVLA01003303.1 coordinate 212,047, forward strand.
CAAAGCAATAAATAATAAGCAATTCAATATCATATCATGTATCTTGGAAATTATTTGCCATTGTTGGGGATATTGTGATTGATTTCTTTGATTAATGTCAGAATCCTCTTCTGTAGTGATGAAAGAATTATGTGCCTAAGATTTGTAATAGAAAGTAGGCAGAGTTTGTAACTTTGGAAATATAAGAATCACACAGAAGGAGACCTCATCCTTAAATTGAAAGTCAAGATAGAATGTCAGGGAGAGATGGAAAAGAGATAGAAGATAAAAGAACTTTGCCCAGGCTGGAACACTCTTTTCCTGGGCCCTTTGCAAACCTTCCAGATTGCCTGGATAATTCTGAGGATTCAGTCCTATATTTCTAAGGTTCAAATTTCTAACACAATGGTATATAAATAAAAGAACTGAAAAGGTCAGTTTTCTTGTGTTCAGTGTATAGCCACTAGGTGCTTGTTGAGTGTAAGACTTGTTAGGACTAAACCCTTAGTGGGGAAGCATCTTGTTTGCTAATAATCTATTAATCAGAAGCTGTCTAGACATGTTTAAAGCCTACTGATTACATTGTTTTAATTACTTAAGGTAACTAGGGCAGAAAAGAAACAAGAAAGAAGAAAAGAAGGAAGACAAGGCAAGAAAAGAAAAGAGAAAAGAAAAATAAAAGAAGAAAAGGGACATTTTGCATTTAGCAGCCTTGACTAATTTCTGAAAGCAGGCCTCAGGTCATGCTACAAACTCCTGTGTGGTAAATGCTTTGCTGTTGACCAGTGAACTGATTTCACTTTATAACTAGGACTTCTCTCTATTTTTGTATTGAGAATGAGCAGAGAAAAAGTTATAGCCTAGAGATGGCAAAGAAATGCATCTGAAAGTACTAACTGCATGCATTTTGAGTTATCCATTTTTAAAGTTCAACATCTGAATCAGGGATTACTATAAATTTTTATTAAAAACATGCCTTTAAATTTACTAACCAGGATACAGAGGCTTTTGATTTCATTGATAATGGTATAAAAAAAGTTTTAGTTCTTGGAAGCATGTTGAAAACAAATTTTAATACAACAGTCCAAACAGACAAATTGGAAGCAAATAACAACAGCAAAAAAAAAAAAAAAAAAAAAAGAATTGAGAATGTCCAGGAAAAGATTGAGGGGGAGAATGACAAAAATTAGAAACATCTGGAAACCACATTGTAAGAAAAATTGGATTCGAAAAAGGGCCGAAATAGAAAATGGTAGGTAACTTCTCATAAAAGGTCCTACTTGGAAGTCAGCACAGGCCAGCTTCCTTATAGTGGTAATTGTCAAGCACGGCAGGAGAGCTGGGGTGCAGTGAGGTGCTCCCCATATTGAGCAAGGCCCCAAGGACACCTATGTGGGTAAGGTAAGTGCTATTTGACTAAATTATCTAGTAAGACCTTTTTCCAAGTTTTAGACTCTATGAAATGTACTTAACTACAGTGGCATGCACAAATACCTTCCTATTTCTTCTTTGATTTTTCCATAACAAAGTCAAGTAGATGAAAAGGTGTTTGGGAATAAACAGCAGAGTGCATTTAGACACATTTCCTAAATAGCAGAAGCCTTTAAGTGTTCAACAGAATAAATGCTAGGTTTAAATGCCTAATTCAAATTGAGGAAGGAAAATATATGTGTCAATTTTTCATGAAAATTAAACTATTATATTTAATATCTTGCTTACTGTTATGTACTTTATATTGGTTATAATGATTATTACCATTGTAAGTATTTATAAGGGCAAAATATATTTAATAATACCTATTCTAATAGGAAAGATGAGTTTAAATGCTGCAGGACATTTAGTTTTGTAGAACATATTAACTATTGCACTATTTTTTCATTTTTATGTTTATGAGGGAACTGGCTGTATTATCCTCTTAAAAAGAGAAAAAATATAATAAGCTTTGAAAACTGGCTTAACCCATAATGTTCAAAAACAAGAAGGGGATAGGTTCTAGGGTTTTGATTGGCAACCTAGATAAGGCTGTTTAGTAAGTCATGCATAAGTGGATATTGAAAATACATTTTCAATTAATCGGGGGATTAGGAATAGAGAGTGAATAAATTATAGTATTTTCCCACAAACCACCATAATCTAGTGGGAGAAATAGAGAGGTGAACCTAGAATTGCAGTACAGTAGAACAGAGGCTGTAGGAAAATCTCAACAAATTGTGACAGGATCAGAGAGAAGATGCATTTCTTCCAAAAAGAAAGCCAGGGAAGGCTCTGGAAAATGTGAGTTCAGAGCTCAGACTTGAGAAAAATGAGTTCATGTTGGCTAGATGAAGAGGCATGAAAGAATTCCAACAGTATAATTGAGGTAAATATCAAACAGCCTGACTTCTCCAGGGACTAGTCCCTACTCCAGGTACTGGAGCAGTCATAAACTAGAGAAGGAAGCGGGTAAATGGAGCACTGAGAGTGCAATAAAAGCAGTTGCCTAGCCGGAAGGAAAGTGCATAAAACAAGAGCTGAAATCAGGTGTTTAGAGGTAAGCCTGATAGATGAGAGGGCTGAAGGCAGGGCTGAGAATGAGTCTTCTGAATATTGCTGTTTTATATACCTTTCTCTGGAGTGCGACTTGGTGGCTTTCCAGACCATGATGTCTTTAGCACAGCATCAGACACCCAGGTGGCAGCCTCCAGCAGTACTGCCTTTTGACTTGCTAGGAAAGCCAGATATTTGCCTATGGTTTTTTGCATGAGTTTTATAAAATTGCAGGAGTTTGTGAGGCTGTGGGGAAAAAGGAACACTAGTCCACTGTTGGTGGAAGTGTAGACTGGTGCAGCCACTATGGAAATCAGTATGGAGATTTCTCAGAACACTAGGATTGGAAATTCCATTCAGTCCAGCTATTCCCCTCCTGGGTATTTTCCCAGAAAAATTGAAAAGGTCATATCATAGTGATATATGTGCACCCATGTTCATATCAACACAATTTATAATAGCCAAATCTTGGAAACAACCAAAATGCCCATCAACCACAGAGGGTATGAAAAAGATGTGGTATTTTTATATAATAGAGTATTACTCATCTATAAAAAAGGATGATCTTGAGGCCTTCATAGACAAATGGAGACAACTTGAGGCTATCCCCATTAGTGAAATAAATAAGAATCATATTTATAAAAATCACATTGTGTCTCTAGTGTAAAAAGTAATAAGAAATTAGGAGAAATAAAACCCAAAATGTGTAATTGCTATTGTAAAAAAGAGAGGAAAAGAAAGTGCTCTAAAGGATATAACTGAATGCATGTTAAGTGGAGGATTGATAACCATATTACTAAGTTTTTGTTGGATCATTGAACAGAACTTTTTGCAGTCTCATTGTTTGAATATCCACTTTGTATGCTTTAATTTTGTAACTTGAACACTATTTCTAAAAGGACAATATATAACTTATCAAAAAAATTGCAGGAATTGCTGGGGAAGTGGAAATAAGATTAGTTTTTTGGGTTTTTTTTTTTGCCTGTGTGGAATGCAATTTTAGCAGAGAAGAAATGATACACTCAATTATATTTTGTCATAATTTTTAAGTGTGCACATAAAAAATTAATATGAAAACAATATCCAATTTCCATGCAAATTATTGTTCATAAAAGTGATCAGGTGTGTAGGGAAGACGGTTAAGAGTAGATGGAGCTTTCTGAACTTGGTGCTCTATGAGCTAATTGCTCCTCACTTCTTAACTATAAAATTTACCCCAAAGGTTCTGCTCTGCACATCTGACAACATGATGACATTACTGTGATCATCAGTTTGACCAAACTTTAGATAGTTTTTCCCCCAGCTCATATCCTTCGTTTTCTTTTCTTAGTGTATTTACTTCAGAGAACTTCCCTTTCCATTAGCGATATAAATCTTTTTTTAAAAAAAAAGCCATCTGCAAGTTTTCCAATGCAAGAAGGTCTTTTTCAAGGGCTTTTGAAAGGAAATCATGAAGAAAGTGAAGATGAGGCCCTATAGCTCAGACCATGTGAGAGGGCAGGTAAAGGCCTAACTTGTATAAGCAACAATTAACAAATACAAGTGCCTATTAACCAGCTATTAACCAACTCCCCTTTACTATCCTTCTGTACTTTTTTAGTAGCTTACCACAGCACTTAAAAGCAAGCTCTTCTACCTTTGACTTCCACAGCACTGAGTCCAATCTGTTTCCCTATTGCTATAATATCAACACCCAATGCATTAGTCTTGGAAAAAGTCTTCCTCTTTTGCTTAACTTGTTTATTGTAATTAGTCTTTAACATAGACTGGGTCTGGAATCACACCAGAAGATTACTATGTAGGTTCCAACATAAGGTGAAATAGGTTACATGCCAAATTCTCATGCTTGCCAACTACAAATTTTGAGAAATTAAACATTGTGTATCTTTCCCTTTGAATTCTACATGCACAGAATGAATATTCAGGATAGTTTCTACGGAGTTGAAACCTAAATCAAAAATTCTTTTGAAAGATGTAAAAATTAACTATTTTTGGGCAGGTGATTAGCTGTGCAAATGAAGTAATATGTACTATTCAGACAGGCCTTGAAAATGGATAGAATTATCCTTCTGCACAGTTAAAGTAGTGAGTTATTTTTTCCTAGTGTTACGATAGAAAATAGGTAATAGATGCAACAAATGTCTTTTTTATGATATTGAGTTTTCTTTTTATTTCAGAGTTTTTTTCTGACTTCCAGCAAGTGAAGAAAATTAGGTTTTCTTAATGAGTCTTATTTGCCACCTTTGCTTGAAAAAAAGTGGGTCAAAAATGCAAATATAGCATTCTGGTTTAATGCAAAGATAGAAAATAACATGAGCAATTACCTGACAAATGGCTGCTGTTTAAACTGCAGGATACTAAACTGGTATCTCAGTAGGGGTGTGATTATCCATAGGCTATTAAAAGTTTGTTTCTTTATTATTTCATTTTTATTGGTTTAGGTTTTTAAAAGGGAGAGATAAAATCTGTAAGTGAAGGCTTTATTATGTTTACTACATGAGGGTTTCTATATTCCTAAAATATCTATATAGGAAAAAATATCATTTCTAACTTGTTAGGTGTCAAATGTGCAGAATTTGTGGTCTCACAATATTGTGAAATAGAGTTGCAAACTAAAGGAGGAAGTTAGAAGAATTGTATTGAAAAATAAGATAAAATAGTAATAATAATAAGAATAGCTCCTAGATTTCCAAGAGGGGTTCCAAGGATGGCCACTGAGGCCCTTTATCTTAGGTAATTTATATAGCAAAATTAAAATGAAGGTACAACACACATCAAGCTACAGTCAACCTATGGGATTACAAATATAGTCATTGCTGATATGGATCCAATTGAGAAGTGAGTCATGTATGTAGTAAGGACATATGGGAAGATCAAAGGCATTTGGGGCAGGGAAGGGAGTAGGGGTCCAGATGTTCTGGTCACCCATTTATATGCCTGATGTCTATTTGGGCCAACTGGGTCAGATGGTGCTAATTACAGTATATTCTCAGATTGCTGTTTATCTATGGAAACTGTGAGGGCCTTACTATTACCTTTCCAGGACTGACTGTCTTCAGATTTTGCTTCAGTCACAGTTCTGATGTCTTTGTTATTTGTGCTGAGTTCCTAACAGCCCAATCCCTCTCTGACTGCATATTAGCTTCTATCTAACTTAGCCATTTATAATACTGTTACCTGATTAAAGTTTGAATTTCAATTTTTTATTTGTATTTAGAGATTAGAAAAGTGTTTAAATGTGTGTGTGCAAATATGTAACAGTGAAGTGAACAGAAGTTTCATGTTGACATTATTCTTGTTAAATATTATATTGCAACCCATGCAAATCTGTGAATTACGAAAAGCTTCACATTTCTTAATATTTAGCATCAAAGTACAGAACATCCTACTACATAGAATTCTGTTTGTCCATATGAAGTGGGTAGGTCGATGGGGCTAATTGCTATAGAATAACAAAGTAAGAGGCTTTTCTTAGCAGTATTCCTATTTACTTTTTTCCCCTTGCTCCACGTGCCACCTCCCTATTTTATTTTAGGTATTCAGTATCCTGATAATTGTAATCTAATCTCCCCTGGAGAGAAAATGGTAATTACACACAAGTTCATGAATAGCAATTGATGCAATTACCTCATTATTTTTTGACATGGCATCTACTTTAACAGAGCAGAGCAAAATATGTACACTTAGCATCTTGACTTCATCAAGACACAATCCAGGTTATCTTTGATAAATTCATCAATTAACTGCAGAAATATAATCTAGATGTCAGTATCCCTAGACACTTTAGTAATCCAGTGTCTCTGTCCATATAATCCTTATAAGTGAAATGTTCTCAACAGGAAAAAATAGTTTTATTTATGTAAGGGGGAGCTAAGTTAACCATTTAACAGGTTACCCCCAGCATCACTCAGGCAGTGAGTTTATGTACCTGTAGCCTGGAAGGAAAATGAGATGATGCCACAGCCACAAGATCCATGGAAAAAAGTCAATCAGAAGATTGTGTTCTATGTCATCCTGTCACATCCACTGCGGGCAAAAGTAAGAGACTACATATGTGGTCTCAAACTCAGTGAGGGTGGGAGTGTATGTGGCACAGAGCCTGCAAAAAGGAACTGAAATTTTAGTTGAAAATACATTTAAAGTCAGTCCCCTGACTGATGTGGTTGTCATAAAGGCTGGTACAACTTTGGTTAAATGAATTTAGAAGTGTAGCTTAGAGAACAAGAGGGACATTCTGTGTGCAGGTCATACTTTGCTGAATGCTTTTAGTCCCAAGTGCCACAATGAACATGAAACATGAACACATTGAGCACATTTAAAGGGAATATGGGAAAAACACACTATAGAAAAACTTTAGGGGGCATTAAACTTGATGAAACGAATGTGTGTGCATGTGTGCTTGCTTGTGATTGTGTGTGTATGTAAGAGGGGTGAATATGAGATGGATACATCTGAATTATCAAAGAAAGCTGAGTATTAAAGAAAGGTTACTTGTATTTCATTTACATCCAACAAGTAGAGTTATAATATGCTCCAAATGAGTAAAATTTTGTGTAATAAAATTTGAAGAAATGACTAAGGAGCTTCTCTAGGGTAGAATGCAGACTGTCATGTTGGAGGTGTCCACACATCTCTGTAAAATTCCAGTTTAATACTTTTAGATAGATGGATGAGCTTTCAGTAAGAGTTCAGTGTTATTTTCTATACTTAATCTTTTTTTTTCCCAGATGTTTCTTGTGCTCATGCAAGAAATCCCATGGGAACAGCTTGTTTTAAAAATAATTCTTCTCTTAACAGAGGTGTTGACTGTATGTGCTATGCCAAAGTCATTTCAATTGCCTTAGGATTTTTAGTACTAGATATTTAATTACAGATTACATTTCCATTTGTCTTTTAATACCCTCTTTTAACATCTGTGGTTACAGTTGTTGACTAGAAAGGAAATTCCTAATACACAGAAAGCAAAAATTTTAATAAGTCATTAGATGGTCTGCATGATGGTTCATGCTTTATCTTGAGATGCTTTTTGTAATAAACTGTTCACTTTTATAATTTTGTCT